>JBBPBX010033143.1:0-33439 GCA_038048925.1 Garcialebias charrua | reverse complement strand
TTGTTTTAATTTGAATTCTTGTCAACGTAGTTATTAAATCAGAGCTAATATCGATACAAATGTTTAATGTAATTCTTGTGATAGTTTCAATAAAAGGTCTATTTTTTGGTAGACCAACATAAATTGAAGTCTAAGCGTGAAATTACATTACTGGCTAATCACATCGTTAGATTTATTGATTTATTCTGAAAAAGTTGAGACCCCGTGAATTGGTGGCAAGTTTGTGCAGATTAACTCTGCTCAGACTTGCGCATCTAAAGATATAGGTAAGTCAGTAAACTGACCAGAAAGTCCTATATCTCTACAATAATGGTGGTCCAGTAAGTGTTTAAATACCTTACTAAACACCACCTTATTCCTTTACACTATCATGCAAAGGAGAGAAGTAAAATAGTGTCTCGTCTTTGACGCGCTCCACTGGATTATTTATTTTCGCTTCGTGTCCGACCGGAAGTAACAGTGGTCCGTCTGCAAAACGCTCCGCCGGACTTTTCGCTACGTTCTCCGGCTCCATCAGGCTCCATCAGGTAAATAAATAAAACTATAAACAACGTCTCATACCAACATTAAGGCAGCTAACAAGTTATATTCCACTTAAAGCGGCAAGTCAGCTCAAATACAAACACGATGCTAACGTTAGCTCGTATTGTTTTCTTAGACAAACGACCTGAAATGGCTTCACAATGTTCACCATTGTCAGGTAAATACGTCAGTTTAACTGAATGAAGAATGCCACAGAACAGTTACAGCATATGTTGTGAAAAGGTTGCATCCCTTTTCAGATGTGGATTCAATTCAACCATGGATTGCACTTACTTTGCACTCAGACACATCACTAGTTAAGCAAATCCAACACTTATTAACATTCTTAATCCATTTAAAGTTCTCTCATTGTCTTTTAAAATGTTTTAATGTCTCTAGTTTTCATTATTATATAATTTCTATGTTCTCTTTCATTCCATTGTGAGTGAATGTCACAGTTTGAAGAATTATTGAATAGGTTAGTTAGGCAATAACAACAGAGCTAATAATTGTATACATTCTCAGTCTTAAAAATGATTTAATAATCTCTTTTTACTGATAATACTGATAAACCTGTTGTTTGTTTAGGAACCTCCCTGCAGTTTGTCCAGAAAGTCTCCACTGGAGGAGCTTTTTGCTGAAGAAGAGGCACAACATAATGTCACAGCTCCATGTCCATGAAGAAGCAAATGGAGAGAGGGCTGCAGATACCAGGACATCCCACCAGCCGTTCTGTCTGAAGATCCTGATGCTGGTGGTGGAACCAGGTTAGCCCATCAGTGGGAGTTCAGTAACATGACTGCAGCATCAGACACTGGACAATATTATATGTATATGTATAATAATAATAATACAGTATATGTTGGTGAGTCCTCTATGATGGCTCTAATCTGCCCTATGAGAAATTCATAGTAAATTTAACAAAAAGGAAAAAGTTCATAGCATTAAATTCAAACAGAAGTTCAAATTATTTCATCCTGAAAGAACTTTGGCTAACTACTGTAGCTCATTTATAACATGGAGTTAAACTCAAAGCAGTCTCCTCAGATAAATAGTGTTACCATTATTTTTGTATTAAAGTTTCTGTTAACTTAATATTTTTATATTAGA
This sequence comes from Garcialebias charrua, assembly GCA_038048925.1. Taxonomy (NCBI): domain Eukaryota; kingdom Metazoa; phylum Chordata; class Actinopteri; order Cyprinodontiformes; family Rivulidae; genus Garcialebias; species Garcialebias charrua. The sequence goes on along the minus strand of JBBPBX010033143.1, from coordinate 31,807 downwards.
TTGTTTCTGTTCAGTGCCCTGAGACAACTTCTGTTGTGACTTGGAGCTATAGAGTATAAATAAACTGAACTGAATTGACATGTCTTTTTTTTAACCCCGCCTACAAAAGGAATCGGAATCGAGAATCGAAAAGAATCGGAATCGAAACGAAGAATCGGAATCGGAACCGGAATCGCTCAAATTCAAACGATGCCCAACCCTAGGTACCGGTACATTTTTCATGGTTAGTCACTGAGGAGCCCCGTCTCAACGGTGGACGACAGGTGCAAACAAGCTACACAAAGCTAAATGCACAACAAACAGTTAAAACGTGCTACAAACACATGAATAATCCTAACTCCTAACCAATAAAACAAATGCAACAGAAAAAAAATCTTCAATCACAGAAAATAGATGAAGAAACACACAATAAAACAAAAACATGCTGCAAATACCAAAAACTCCAAAACAACTGAAAATAAGATGTGCTAAAAACTTAAAAAACTAAAAATAAAACAAGTATACAGACCACTTGGATTTGTCCACCAAGTCACATTGGACCAGACCCCTGTAAATACATTTTAGCTGAGCTGCCACTTTCTAAAGTCATAATTCTTTCATAGTATGCAAGGATACATAAAATGTCTCAAGTAAAGAGGTTTTGGTAACGTAAGGAAACAAAAAGTAGCTGCTATTAAAAGTAAAGTATGGCAGAACATTAAACATTGGCAAGACAATGGCTTTAAATGATGTAATTTGCTATTTCATAAGAAAACCAGAGACAATATATTACAATAAACATGAAAAAGAAAGCACTAGATAATTTTGCCACAATATGAAATTGGAAATGGTGAGTAAGGTTATCAAAACAAGCAGTAAGTCTTGCTAAGATGATCTGGCACATTTGTTAGATCTGCCAATGTACAGTATAGTAGAAATACTACACTCTAAAAACTGCTGAGTTAACAACTCAATATGTAACCCAGTGCTGGGTCAAGTTTGGACCGAACTAACGCTGGGTTGTTTTAACTGAACAGGGTTGGGTTGATGGTTTGACCCAGCAAGCTGGATTAGGGCTACTACCCAATGATTTGGTTAAACTGACAATTGTTCAAAGTTTAAGTTACCCAAAATTGAGTTGAAACCCAACACAAGGTTTATTTTACCACCATATTTTTCTTTAAAATTATTTTTTTTTTTTACTTTAAAATCCACCCTATAAAAACTGGATTAAAAACAATCATGCTACCTCAAAAGTACTTTTATTTCCAAATGATATATATATGGCAACAGAATTCATATATGAAAGTTTCAAGGCAGACAAGTCAAGAAAGTATACAATTCGTTAAAACAGCTCCCTTACTTCAGTTCATTCTTTGATTACAGCTCCAAAAACACACATTTATACACAAGAAATAATTTAATGTAAACGGTTTTACAGCAAACACGTAAAAAAAAATTAGGCCATTTAACAATTGACTATTTCAGTACTTTAGTAAAATGATAACTGGAAAAACTGTAGGTCAGAACAGTTAATGATTCTTTATGAGGAACATTCACCCTTCCATTGCAGCTAACTGGGCCCTCATTAATTTTATTAGATTTGATTCATGTCCAGGGATTCCATAGATAACAATATGAAAAAAGAAAAAAAAAGAAACTGAAAGTTAAACTACTCCAAGTTAAACGTGGGTGGGTGATCGTGTAATGTGGGAACGTGGACCTGGTTCATCAGGCACGTTTTTGTCTGGTGTTCTGGTTCGCCGAGGAGGCCCTGTGTCTGACCGCATAGCGGGGAACAAACCTGTTTTTGCTCCATGCGTGCTCGGTGCGAGGTTGGCCCGGCGGGGGTCTCTGCCGGGGCTCCTCCTCGTATGCTGACCGCTTCTGCGGTGGGGCACGCGTTGCAGAGTGGTGTTGAGGCTGCGAAGGTCCGTCTCCAGCAGACTCCCTTGGGGGGACGAAGCTTCTCCGGGGAATGCCCACCCGGAGAGCTTCGGCCTGTCTGCCCCAATGGTCCAGCTTGGTTTGAATTCGCTCCAAAGCTTTACCAATTAATCCTGTTGCTCTATCGAGTGGTGGAGAAAAGGTGCCTTTTGTCCCTCAGGGAGATCCGTTAAAGTCATCCACAGGTGGCGAATCGCGATGACCACTTCCGCCATGCCTCTGCCTTGAACAACAGCAACTGTCCCCATCATGCAGAGTACAAAGTCTGTTGCCCTACGGGCTTCGTCCAGCAAGTCGGCGGCAGCCTGCTTGCCCGTCGTTACCTGCAGCTGTTGCAGCTTTTACGCTAGGTAAGCCTGCATCAATGCGGACGCGTTCATAGCACGCGCCGCGAGTCCCTGAGCTTTGTAGCACTTTTCGAGTAGAGACGCTAAAGCTTGACAAGCCTTGCTGAGGAGAGTTGCTTTTGTCCCGGATGACTTAGGAGCCAGGTGAGACGTTAGTGTGTCCTCAATCTGAGGCACGTTAGCTATTCCCACCTCATCCATCCCGTCGACGTCGAGGAACTATGAAAGGGGAAGGAGCATGGGGGCTCTTGGCTGAGTCCAGGTGTGCGTTAGTTCTGTGAGGAAGTCCGGGAACACGGGCATCCTTTGCCTCGTGGCGGCCTGCTGCTTCGAGTAAAAATAGTTTCTTGCCAACCTCGTGACCTGTTAGCGAGGCGGAGGCTCGGGCTATGGGATGTGCAACGCATCCGTTGCTCTATGGCACAGGTCGAACAGAGCAGGGATGGAAAAGTCAGTTTCTGAAAGCACAGGTACCTGGGTCTGGGAGAGATCTTCTCCCTGATCCTCCAATTCCACGTCTGCGTCCTCCGCTAAAAATTCGCCCGAGGCTGAAATCGAGATCTCGTCCTCGTTCATCATGCCTCGGATGTCGAACTCGACTGTTAAGTCCACCATAGGAGCCATCATGTCAGGACTGTCACCCCATTCAACTCGTGTGCTGTCGTGTAGAGCCATGTTCTCGAGCTTCGGTGTGGGAGTGAGAGGCTCCGTGGTGTCCGCATCCGCTGGTACTGCTTAAGTGTCCATGGCTTTGGCGATGAGGTCAACCCGGTGCCGCAACACCGTATCCAGCATCAGGTTGCAGTGTGGGCAAAAGTCGGGTGTATCCAGTGCTGTTTTTGCGTGAAGCATTCCCAGGCAGACTGGACAGGCCTCATGGATGTCCGTCGCCACGAGGGGGAATCCGCATCCGTTGGGACAGACGTGCGAAGTTGGGCTCGCCGTCCCGTTGGTTTTCCTTGGAAGTCTTGCCTTGCTTTCCTTTCTCCGGAGGCTTGTCCGAGATAAGGTAAGCGAGACCTTCCAGAATCCTTTTTCTTTTTCCTTGAAATGTCTCCTCCGTCGCGTCGCTTTCGATGGCTAGCTCGCTAGGAGTTAGCAAGGTAGTTTTTTTCTTGTGGCGTAGTTAGCGCCGTCGAGTGAAGCAATCTGTAGAGAGAGGAGAAGAAAATACTTTGGGGTTAAGAGAAAATGTGCCGGACTAGCTTTCGCTAGTCAATTAATACGCAGGAATAATTCTCTGTGCGCTCTGTACAGGGAACAAGCTCACCTCAAGTTGAGAGACGAAGTAACAGCGAAGTCCCACGAAGAGGTAGTTCAGGTTTAGCGAGGTGAAGGGCAAAAAAGAGAAAGATGGATGGGCGTCAGTCGCTTAAGTACCCAGAGGGCGGGGCCTCTGGCGCGGCGTTGACACCCCTGCCGTAAAGGCGTGAGTATATTCCTTTAGGTAATCGCACGGGGGCGCAATTCCCATAGCAAGTATGTTGCACCGAGAGACCAGACTGAAAGGGAACTGTAAGAGCTCCAGGTAATGACAGACAAGCAAGCTGCCGCCGACGTACTAGATGAAGCTCGTAGGGCAACAGACTTTGTGCTCCGCATGATGGGGACAGCAGCTGTTGCACAGGGCAGAGGAATGGCTAAGGTGGTCATTGTACAACGCCATCTGTGGATGACCCTAACTGACCTCCTGGAGGGACAAAAAATTAATTTTCTCCATCATTCGATAGAACCGACGGGACTGTTTGGAACAACTCTGGATCGAATTCAAACCAGGTTGGACCAGAGGCGCAAACAGGCGAGGCTCTCCGGGTAGGCATCCCCAGAAGAGCCTTCGCCCCCCCCCAGGGAGTCAGCTGGGAGCAGAGCCCCGCAGCCTCGACACCACTCAGCCACACGTGCCCCACCGCAAAAGCGGCCGGCATACGTAGGCCGAGCACCGGCAGAGACCACCGCCGGGCCCACCTCGGACCGAACACGCCTGGAGTAAAAACAGATTTCTTCCCCGCTTGGCGGACCGGTACAGAACCTCCTCGACGAATTGGGACACCAAACAGAAACGTGCCTGACAAACCAGGACCGCTTCTTAACTTTACACGATCACCCGCCCACGTGGTACGGGAAATGATCAGACTTTGTTTGTAGCAAGGTACAAAAGGCTGGTGACTTTGTTTCATGCACAAATCATATTTTCTCTGCTGTGAGTGACAGCGCATCGTGAGAGCAACTAAGAAGATCGTCGGCACCTCCTTCCCCTCACTGCAGGATTTACATAGCAACCGCCTCCCTCGGAAAGCCCTCTGCATGGCAGGTGATCCCACACACCCATTACATAGCTGCTTCAGACTGCTGCCATCAGGGAGGAGACTGAGAAGTCTCCAGGCTTGTACCAGTAGACTGAGAGACAGCTCTGTTCATCAGGCAGTCAGGATGCTAAACACTCTGCCTGCTCTGCCTCCCATCCCATTTAAACTGCCTTAACGCAAAACAACTTTCTCACACATCACCACACAACACAAAGATTTTAACACTGGACTCTGTGTCATCAAACGGGTTATTCACTAAACTCTCGGTCATGTGCTCATTCAGTTTGCACTACTTCTCATATTTGCACTAATGTTTGTATTACATCACTGCCTATAGTCATACTACTGTTTACATTCACTGTTTACATTTATTAATACTGTTTACATTTATTACTACTGTTTACATTTATTACTACTGTTTACATTTACACTACTTTTATATCTACACTACTGCTGATACATATACAGTATTCTCTGACCAGCCTTATTTAAGGATGCCCAATGTGCCTTACTGCATATGCCACTTTGCCTCTATACCAACATCAACTACCTCATACATATACTGTGTACATTAACTCATATGCTGCTTTGCCACTCTTTGCAAATGTCAATGCTAGAACCTTCAGTTTATTTTATAGATATACTTTTTATATTTTTTATACTACTATGCAAAAACTCAGGACAGTATTACACTTTTATTATTTCATTTTATGCTTATGTTCATTAAATGTTTAGTGTTTTAGTGTTGGTGTAAATTTTCATACTTTTATACTACTATGCAAAAACTCAGGACAGTGTTACACTTTTACTATTTTATGCTTATGTTTATTAAATGTTTCAGTGTTTTAGTGTTTAAATGGTTACTGTTGCACCGAGGGACTGAGAGAAACGCAATTTCAATCCTGTGTATGTCCTGTACATATTGCAGTTCTGACAATAAAGTTGACTTTGACTTTTGACTTTGATAAAAAGTCAAAAATGTCGTTACACATAAGCATGAATAAAGCTCAAAAAACAGTCCCTCTCTGTTTTCTTGACCTAAGAAAACAAACAAAAAACAACAACAACAAACACAGAAACAACCGTCCCCTCTATTCTCTAGCCGATATAAAGGGTGGGGGCCATCTTTCCCCCCTCCCTCGTTGCTCACGGGGTGTTAGCCTAATCATACCATACCAGCTTTATTTATAGAGCACTTTAAACACCTACAGGACCAAAGTGCTGTACACACAACAAAACAATCACAATCAGGTAATAAAATAATTAAAATAAATAAAAGTCACATAATAAAAGTTGAGGAATCATACACTCAGATAAAACAAGCGACTAAAATTATTAAAAGTCAACATCGCAGATGGTGTCATAGGCCAGGGAGAAGAGATGGGTTTTAAGAAGAGATTTAAAAACAGACAGGGAAGAGGCCTGTCTGATGTTCAAGGGAAGGTTGTTCCACAGTTTAGGAGCTGCCACAGCAAAAGCACGGTCTCCTCTGCTCTTGCGTTTTGTCTTTGGGACACTCAGGAGCAGCTGATCACATGATCTGAGGGATCGAGAGGGTGTGTATGGCTGCAGCAACTCGGACAGATAGGGCGGGGCAAGACCATTTTGCGCTTTAAAAGCAAATAAAAGAACTTTAAAATGAATCCTGTAATGTACGGGCAGCCAGTGCAGGGAGGTTAAAACAGGAGTAATGTGGTCAAACTTTCGTGTGCCAGTTAAAAGTCGTGCAGCGGCGTTCTGTACCCTCTGAAGCTGAGAGATACAGGAATCACTGATTCCTATATAGAGTGCATTACAGTAGTCCAGCCGTGTGGTCACAAAGGCGTGAACTACTGTTTCAAAATTCTGCTTGGAAAGAATTGGCTTTACCTTAGCCAGCTGCCTCAGGTGGAAAAAACTAGTTTTAACAACTGCTCTGATGTGGTTTTCAAATTTTAGTCCTGCATCGATCTTGACCCCCAGGTTTGTAACAATAGGTCTGATGTATTGAGCCAAGGAACCAACATTGACCTTGGGAGTCTCAGTGGAGCTTCCAAAAACCATCACCTCAGTCTTCCCCTCATTAAACTTTAAAAAGTTCACAGCCATCCAGGCTTTGATGTCCTCCAGACATGAAAACAGAGGGGCCAGAGAGTTGGAGTCCTTTTTCTGAAGCGGGACATAAATCTGCGTATCATCCGCATAACAATGAAAGGAGATCCCATATTTTCTAAGAATGGAGCCAAGAGGGAGCAGGTATAGTGTGAAGAGGAGGGGGCCTAAGACTGAGCCCTGAGGAACCCCACACAGAAGAGGAGCAGAGGAGGACTCATGGTCACCAAGGCGGACACAGAAAGTACGGTCGGCTAAGTAGGACCTAAACCAGTTCAGTGCTGCACCGCTGACACCCCCCCATTGTTTCAAACGACATAGTAAGATGTTATGGTCCACGGTGTCAAAAGCAGATGATAAATCTAAAAGCAGGAGGACAACACTGTCACCAGAGTCTGTTGCTAAAAATATGTCGTTAAAAACCTTTAAAAGAGCAGATTCTGTACTGTGCAGAGCTTTAAAACCAGACTGTAAAACCTCGAGAATGTTCTGTTCTTCCAAATATGCTGATAGTTGGTTGTACACAACCTTCTCGAGCATTTTTGAAAGAAATGGCAGTTTGGAGATGGGCCTGTAGTTAGCAAGAACAGAGGGGTCAAGAGTGGGTTTCTTAATGAGAGGCTGGACATCTGCATGTTTAAAATGTCCAGGGACCACACCAGAGGACAGACTGCTGTTCAGAAGAGCCAGGACTGAAGGACCTACAGTGATGAAGACCTCTTTGAGTAAACGAGGAGGAACAGCATCACTTGGTGAACCTGTTGGCTTCAAGTGACTGACCACCTCCTGCAGAGACGACAGAGTCACAGGTTCAAAGCTGTCAAAAACAGCCGCGCAGGGCACAGAGACTGAGGGGTCATGAGCAGAAGGTAAGATCTGGGCTCTGGTGGAATTGACTTTCTCAACAAAGAAGCTTAGAAAGTTTTCACATGCAGCAGGTGAAGGTTCAATACAGTTAGTTTGTGGTGCGTTGAGAACAGAACCAATAACTTTAAACAGAACATGAGGACTGTGACTGTTTGATGCAATCACATTTGACAGGTATTTTCTTTTGGCATCTTTCACAGTTTTTTGATAGTGACGCCAGCAGTCCTTTAATATTTGAAACAACACCTGTAATTTGTTCGATTTCCACCTGCGCTCAGCTCTGCGACACTCTCTCCTAGCTGCCCTGGTGTTTTCGTCCAACCACGGTTCACACTTGATTTTAGGAGATTTGATTTTTAACGGACACACAGCGTCCAGAACCGTTTTGCAGGTGGAGTGAAACCATGAGCTGAGGGCCTCGGTGTTGTTGGTCTCTGGGATGGTACAGTTCTGATTAAAAGCAGATGAAAAGTGACCAGCAGTGGAAGAGTTCAGAACACGACAGAGTCGAGCTGCAGCACGGGGTTTAGCTTTAGTGCAGGACAAGTTAGTCTCAAATAAAACAGGCCTGTGGTCTGAAAATACAGGGTCACTACTCACTACATTAAAAACAGGTAAACCACACGATAAAACCAGGTCCAGGGTGTGTCCACGCTCATGTGTAGAAAAAGTCACAGATTGCACAAGATTAAAAGAGTCAATGATGTTTAAAAAGGACTGAGCCATGGGTAAATCAGGACAACACACAGATATATTGAAATCCCCTACCAAAAGAATTCTGTCATATTTTGGCATTATACCGCACTTTTCATTAATAAAAATCTCAAAGTGCTTAGGCTGCTACCCCCGGGACCCGACCCCGGATAAGCGGACGAAAATGGATGGATGGATGGATGGATGTTTTTGCTACTTTTGCTACTTTTCTATTGTTTATTGTTTAATGTATTTGTATCATTGGCCTCGAGGCTCAATAAGATTTACCTGACTAAATAAAGGTTGAATGAAAAAAATAACAAATAAAATTCAGTGTAAAGTTATTTTTGATCAAAGCTTGTAAGAACCCCCCCCCCCCCCCCACCTACAGAGCAATAAGTCTCTCTCTGGTGAAAGCAACTCTCTCTGAAGAAGCAAAATGCTGTTGGAATGTGGGGGTTATTTGTGGGGGGAGTATATTCTCTGTGTGAGGGAGTGATCTTTTGTTATGTCCTACTGGAGAGGATAAGCAGGAGAAGATTCTCAGGAGGGGATGTTTACCCACAAACAAAGATCTCCAGCCCCAGGGGCCAAGACACCTAATGGAAGAATACTTTAAAATTGTCATTTGACAAACTCACAGTAGTTCTAATAGTAGTATGAATTTCCTGGGTTTTAACTTTTATGGACAGAATTTCTAGGTGCAGCCAAGGTGTTGAGGGGATCTGTTTTGGTGGCCTTCGAATCACTTCTCTGCTTTTTGCAGATGATAGTGGTCCTTTTGGCTTCATCAGGTTGTGATCTACAGCTTTTGCTGGAGTGGTTTGCAGCTGAGTGTGGCGCGGCTGGGATGGGGATCAGTTCCTCTAAATCCGAGGCTATGGTCTTGAGCCAGAAAAGGGTAGAGTGCCCTCTCCGGGTCGGGAGGAGGTCCTGCCCCAAGTGGAGGAGTTTAAGTATCTCGGGGTCTTGTTCACGAATGAGGGAAAACTGGAGCGTGAGATCGATAGGCGGATAGGTGCAGCGTCGGCTGTGAAGCGGGCGCTGTACCGGTCTGTCGTGGTGAAGAGAGAGCTGAGTCAAAAGGCAAAGCTTTCAATTTACCAATCGATCTACGTTCCTACCCTCATCTATGGTCATGAGCTTTGGGTTGTGACCGAAAGAACAATACTCGGATGCAAGCGGCTGAAATGAGTTTTCTCCGCAGGGTGGCTGGACTCTCCCTTAAGCCTCTTTCATAAGTGAAATCCGCGCAATTGCAGCACAGACCAGTCCGGCTTTAATCCTCCCCGGGTCATTCATAAGACCACAGTTGAAGGCGGGCAGGTCCCGCTCACATAAACGTGTTCATAAATGAACCCGTAGCACGGATCCAAAAGATGCATGGAGCAGAACTCAGCTGAGCTGAACTGGACAACGACGTATTTATTGTGGGACAGACGTCAGACGTTTACAAGTTGTCGTTTTGTGTCATTTTTAATATTTCCTTGTTAATAAATCTACAGCTGATGTCTCTCTCCAGCGCGCGTACACACAGCTCCTCCGCTGCTCAGAGAGAGAGAGAGAGAAAGAGAGAGAGAGAGAGAGAAAGAGAGAGAGAGAGAGGGGGGGAAAGAGCGAAACTAACTTTTACAAGTTTCTGTTTCGTGTCATTTTTAATATTCCCTTGTTAATAAATCTGCTTGTTGATTAATCCTGCGGTCGCTCAGTGAAATCATCATATTCTGAGCGCGGATCCATGGGTTGCATTCACAAGTGGGTCTGCCCGGCTCGGGTCCGGATCTGATACTACCTCTGCTCGCGGATCAGGGGCGCATCAGAGGCGGGTAAAATTTACTCGCCTATCCGCCTTTGTGTTTTTTCTGAATGCTCGTTGGAGGACTGAACATGTATCAGGCCCGGACTGAGCCATCTTATGAAAGGGGCTTTAGAGCCGCTGCTTCTCCACATCGAGAGGAGCCAGTTGAGGTGGCTCGGGTATCTGGTTAGGATGCCTCCTGGACGCCTCCCTGGTGAGGTGTTCCGAGCATGTCCCACCGGAAAGAGACCCAGAGGAAAACCCATGACACGTTGGAGGGACTATGTTTCTCGGCTGGCCTGGGAACACCTTGGGATTCCCCCGGAGGAGCTGGCCCAAGTGGCTGGGGAGAGAGAAGTCTAGGCTTCCTTACTTAGGCTAATACCCCCGCAACCCGACCCCGGATAAGCAGAAGATAATGGATGGATTGATGGATGGATAGTTAATTTTTTAGAAAGAAATGATGTAAGAACTTGTTTCACATTTACCTTTATTCTTTTAAAACCTAGATTGGATATTTGTAGTAGGCCTGTTACAACTACACCATTTTATTTTTTATATTTCTGAAACACTCAGACTGTGTTAGTAAATTATAGCAACACTATCTTTTCAGCTATAGCCTATAAAACTTAGGTGAAACAGAAAGCTGTTTCAAAGGGGGGAGGTTGAAAACTGTTCTTAAAAATAACTCATAAAAAATAGCTCATCCAATGATCATTAGTTATAAAAAATAACTTCTTAGAAAGGACACACTGTACTGTTTCAGAAAAAGTGGGAGAAATCAGAAGCTTACAAATGACATTACTCTTGTATATGTAGTGGACATGACCATGTTCACTTTATTACATCTGTGTACTTTTGAACTGTTCCAGAGATGATCTTTACTGACCTCTCAGTAAAGCAAGACATTTATCACAAAATCATTCCATTAGTTGTAATCAGAATATAGTCACCAAAAGAGACTATTTCTACCTTTGATTTTATTCTAATGTAATCAAAAGAATAACTTTTGTCATTTTCATGATATATGTTATATGCTGTTATTCTTTAAATGTGAAACATCAATGTGTCATTTCTGCAAGTGAAAAGGTGTCAAAGTTCAGCTAAAATGTCAAACTGACTTACACTGAAATTGTTTTTGTCGAGTTTCAGCTAAAACTCTCATCTAGCGTCTGAAAGTCTCTCACTCAGATACTTTTCCTAAACAATTTCCTTCTCTGTGCTGAATTTCACCTTGAATAGTGATAACGAGTGGACCAATGAAAAAGAGACAAGTTTCTCTCCTCTCTAAGTCTCTTTTTAAGTTCTAACTGTGCGGAAACGCTTCAGTCTTTGAATGGACAGAGAGTTTGAATGGACAGAGACCTGAAAGCTCTCTGCCTTGCAGCTGGTCAAGCTTGGTCAAGAGCCAAAGACTAACTTGTCAGCTAGAACTGATGGACGCCTCCATCCAGTTCCCCGAGCAAAAGCTCCAAAGTTCCTAATGAACTTTCTTTGAGAAACATCTCGTCTTGAAGTCGGCCAGAAGCTGCCACATGTTTCTGACGGCTGACGCGGATCCGAGGAGACGTTGGAAGTAAACGACCAGTTCAGACGTACGAGGGCCGGAAGGACTCTGTGCACCTGGGAGGCTGGTGATATCTTTATCAGACGCATCGTCAAAAGGTAAAGAGCTGTTTACAAACGTACCTGGGATTTAGCCGAAGTCGGATGGAAAGTGTCATCTCTGGTTACACTCGAGATAAATAACTTAATCTCTCCAACCTCTTATTCCTCCTTTTCCCTTTCCCTCTCAATCTAAGCTGGAAACTATTTTAAAGTCCAACACCCACCATGTTTTCAAATTGCATCGCCATTAATATTTATTAGTTTATTTAAAAATAATACAGGAGCGTTTACTTATATTGTGGAGAAATAACACTAAATGTGTTATTTCATGATTTATAGCAGATTTTAGCATGCAGCTCCGGGAAAATCTGCTCCTCTCCATATATGGGCATTCACTTGGGCATTCACGTCACCAAAGTGACGCCTTGGAGTTACAGGCAGCAGAGGAAAAGAACAAGGAAGCATTTTTAAATATTCCATAAAGCTGCCTGTTGATTAATCCTGCTGTCGCTCACTCATGTCATCATATTCTGAGCGAGCATCCACTACTAGTTTAATTCGTTTGATCGCGACAAATTCATTCATTTCCGCATCGCCCCGCATTTCTCGCCCCGTGATGAGAAAGGCACCCAGCCTCGCAGCTGCTCTGCCCGCGCGCATGCTTCACGACCCGTGCTGCTGCAACAAGGCTGACGAGAGATAAGAGCAGATACATACACTCGAGGGAGCAAATTACACCGGCACGAGGAACTTCAAAGGTGACCAGCGGAGCGGAACGAGGAGCCAGAGACCGCGCGCGGGCTCGCTCCTCAGGGGCAGAATGAATCAAGCAACAGGTCCGCAGCGGTGTTATAAAATAAATAATAAATAAAATCAGAGCGCTGGTCCATACACACAAATGCACCAGGAAATATAAAGTTTTAACGCACTCTCTCTCATAAACCTCCATGGAAACTCACTCCTACCTTCTGCCTTCTGGGTGGAGATCATGTAACAAAAGGCATGACCCTTCGGGACTTTTCGGCCAGGTTTCCGGATTCCTTCGGGAGTGGGTTGTTTTTTTTTTTTTTTTTTAACCCTCGCCTGGCCCAAATGCAAAAATGAAAATAAAATTCATAAAATACTACAGTAATTCTCCAATATGGTGAATTGTTACTGTCACGGTGGGTGTTGTCCTTTAAGTTTAAAGAGCCCACAGACTAAATATGTTAACATCCAATATTGAAGTCTGTTGTGTTAAATTTAAGTGTGCTGACGTTTTAAATTGAAAGAAAGTGAAATCATGTCAATCAAGTGTAATGGTGTTAATTTAGTTGATTTATTCTAAATAAATGATAGTGTCTCTTTGACATATCAAACTAAGTTAACGTCTTTGTCACTTAATGGCTCTGTTTATTTATCCATCATAAAGATCACAGAGATATTGGGTAAACTGAAAAAGAACAGAATCCGTGAATTTACTATTCAATCTGAATAAGTAGATTAATTAAGGATAAAGAGGTCAGTATTAATATTGACCTCCTCATAATTCTTACATCTGGTGGCCCGTACGGTTCTGAAAGTTTATTGATATCTGTGGTCTCAGTCATGAACTGTAACGTCATGTTTGCATAAGAGGATCCAAGTTTTAAACTCTGAGGATAATGATTTTGGCTGGAAGTGTTCAAAGCAGGCAGATTCTGCATGTTTTTATCATTTGAAGCTGTGAGATTATTATTGTTTCAACTCTGTTAGACGCTGTTGGAAGCATTCAGGTGAAGTTTTGTCAGCCGTGGTCTGTGGTGGTTCTGGTCCTGGTTCGGTCCAGTTCACGCGGACTCCTGTACAAAGCTTTGTTTGACCGCCGAGTCAGAAGCCTGAAAGCTAATTTAACATCTACAAGATTGCTGTTGTGGTATTTTACATTTTAAAGAAGGTCGAAGCAGCATATATGTTAGAACGTTGTCGGATAGTGGTTCTGAAACCCGAATTCTGCTCCTTTAAAGTGGACGGAACCGACCTGAACGCGCTCCGAGAGAGTCCGTGTTTGTTCAAACAGCTGCAGTGCTGTGTTACTGAGCGTAACTAAGTTTGCCTGTCTAGATGTGCGCGCCGCATGTTTCAGAATTTTGGGAAGTTAAATTGTAGCGTTTGAGTTGTTTTAAGAGTCCATAAAGTTGTGGTCTGCTGTGCAGCTAACGTTAGGAAGACGTGTCCGGCATGTCTGTTTATGAGCTGTGATTGGATGAAACGAGTACTGTGTGCTGTCAATCACTCATGTAGCGAACGCTGATTCGCTGTTGTGTGCTGTCAATCACTCTTGTGGCGAACGCTGATTCGCTGTTGTGAGCTGTCAATCACGTCGCACGCCGTTGCGACCAGCCCACTTTGTCGTCATTTCCGGCGCTACATTGGTCGAAGGTAAGAAACTACATTCGCCATTAATGCTTGGAGAATGAACTACATATGCTGTGATTGATTTGTTGACGTCACGTATCTGTGTAGCGAGCTCCGCCTCGCTCAGCACAGCAGAGCTGGTGACGCGCTGCGTCGACCCGCCTATTTGTGTCGTCATTTCCTGATGCACTTTGAGTGACAAGCAGACGCAGTTCACACACACACGGTGAAAAGTGGTTTCACTAAAAGTTTAAAAAACTCAATTTAAGCCATCTAAACTGTCTAACAACATAAATTTGTCTCTGACAAGACCGCAGTTCGAGCGTTTATCACGAACACACTAGAAACTAACTCTAAAAGGTAGTTTTAGTTTAAATACTGAATGAAAAATTTAGTCTCCTCGTGATAACAAACATTAAGACTCGAAGCTGCCCCCTGTTGGTTAAAAGACGTTGACAGATGAGTTTTCTCAAAAACATCATAAAAAGTCAGCATTTTATGGTGAAATTACCAGCTTTTAAAATTGTTCTGTACGCAAACAAAAACTCCTGTTTATTCTAAATACAAATTTTAGTATAACAGAGGTACAGACACACAATTTGTGCTCATTTTAAATACTGAAGAGATTTAAAATAACACTCAAAAAGCATTTTTTTATTTGATTTTCAAATTAAATAAAAAAAAAAAAAAATGATGGAGAACAGAGCGTTTCCACATTAAGCTCTTCGCATCTCTGAATTTTAAACAGAATTGTTGTACATCTGTACACTTTTAGTTAAAAATGGCATTTTTAACGTTTTTCTGTGTAAAATTAATGACTCCAGTTTATTTTAAATAAAAAGTTTAAAATAACAAACAAAATTACATTTTTCAATCCAGATAACTGCGGCAACTCAAAAGGTTTTACTGAAACTGAAATACATTCTCTTGGTGCAAAATAAAACAAAATCTGCTAACATTTTAGTGTTAACATTGCATTTATTTGTAATCTTTAAAAAGGCGTTTGAGTGAAAGACAGAAAACATTAAAGCTCCACTGACATGTTCTTTTAACTTTTCAAAAAATGGCACAACATATATAAATATTAAGATAGACCTCTGACCGTTTTTGCTAAAATAATGTTAAATGAATGACAATTTCTCTCAAAATAGTTTAAAATTAGCGCCGTTTTTTTAGACCGTAAATCCGGATCTTCCGGTCACGTGTCAGCATTCCTGTTTGTGACGTCACGTCCGATACTGAACTCTGCTCAAACGACAAAAATATAGACGCATCCGTCGAATTTAGCCATTTAAAACTACATTATAGCGAAGCCAAATCGCTATAATGTAGTTTTAAATGGCTAAATTCGACGGATGCGTCTATATTTTTGTCGTTTGAGCAGAGTTCAGTATCGGACGTGACGTCACAAACAGGAATGCTGACACGTGACCGGAAGATCCGGATTTACGGTCTAAAAAAACGGCGCTAATTTTAAACTATTTTGAGAGAAATTGTCATTCATTTAACATTATTTTAGCAAAAACGGTCAGAGGTCTATCTTAATATTTATATATGTTGTGCCATTTTTTGAAAAGTTAAAAGAACATGTCAGTGGAGCTTTAAGCGTGGTTTAATAGTAATTGTTTTAAAAAATAGGTCTATTAAGTTAATACGGCCACGAAGGCTTGACTTACCATATGTTTCATTGCAGGTAAAACCTAAAATAAATAAAAAGGTACTGAATGAATGAAAGACTTGTTTATAGATTACTGGAATAAACCCAGGAAGCTGTTTTAGTGAAGTAACTCAACGCTAAGAAAGCATTTATTTGCATACACTATAATGAATACCGTCTTATTGATTCAAACAAACATCTCTCATTAATTTGGAGAAATTTCAAAACAAAGATGGGATATGACGATTATGATGAAGCTTTCAAGCTGATCGCATCAAGGCGTGAAGAGCTGGAAGTATTAAAGCAGAAGTGCATTCAAGAACGTGAAGAAGATCACCGAAAAAAACTTGAGTTCGAACGTTTGTTAGGCGAATTAACAACACAACGGGGTGCTGTAAATGTTTGTGACGCTCACAGACAAAACAATGACCCGATCTGGTTAAAAACAAAACCAGAACGTGAACTACATTACCAAGAAAAGGTCAAATCCCACTCGCTGGAGCTGGAAGGGATAAGTTCATCAACTCCCTCTCCTAATAAAGGCGAGAAGAAACATGTTTTTCAAACTCACAAACCACGTAGTGAAGATGCCCGCTGGAACAATGAGCCGGAGTGGCTCAGACAAGACCCAGAGTACATAAAACGATTTCAAAGGGGCGCACGTCCTAAAGATAAGAAAGATGGTCACAAACCTGGTTGTGAAGATGCCCGCTGGAACTATGACCCGAAGTGGTTAAGAGACCCAATATGGTTGAGAAGGACGAGCACACGCCCTGTCCCTGCACCTCGGACGAAGCTGCCCGAGATAAGCAAAAAACCACAAACGGTGGACGCCCGCTCTTTAAGTGACCCTCCGCGGTCTACACCGAGCAAAGGTCCTGCCCCTGCACTGCGGACTGGACAGTCCGGGAGTAGCAAAAGGTCACAGAAGTTCCAGGAAAAAGGCAACGCACCACTAAGCTCTGAGGAGATAGTGGACAAAAGTTGGTTGTTTGAAAACTTGAATGATATAGAGGATGACCAAACTGGTACAATGAGTGACCTTGTCTTTGATAACTCAGAGCACATGGATAACTCAGAGCACACAGTTAGTGACAACAATAGCAAACGACAAAAAGAAAAACGTCTCAAAAAAGGCCTTGAGCTACAACATCAGTTTAAACAATCAGTGATGAAACAGTGCGCTGTAACTGCTGTTGAGGCTCACATGCAAAACAAAACACCCACTGAGGCGTGCCCAGGTCAAAAGGTCGTATCCCAGTCGCAAAAAAGCGAGAATAAACACCGTCGTCTCAAAGGTCCTCTGACCTCAGAAGAGGCAGAGAACATGCGTCGGTTGATAAAAGAGTGGGATGATACTAGCGAGAATGAACACTATCGTCTCAAAGGCCTTCTGACCTCAGAAGTGGTGGAGAACACGCGTCGGTTGTTAAAAGAGTTGGATAATACTAGCAAGAATGAACAAGATTTTCAAACTGACATACACCGAAATGTTGGTACCAGTTGGAACAGTGACTCAAAATGGTTTAAAGGGAGCCCCGCCCCTGAAGCACCTCAGATTGAAAAATCTGAGACAAGCAACGAACCACAAAAGGTAGGTGTTCACTCTCTAAGAGACCCACAACGGTTCAGATCGAACCAGATGGGTGAAAACCAAGGTCAATCGGTGGGTGGACTTCAAAAGAAATTGAAGGATGAGGACCTATACTCATGTAACTATGCGTCGTCCCAACAGCCACCCCCGAGCCTTGGAACTGCACCTCCCGCGCCTCGAACAGAACAGTTCAAGACAGGCAAAGAGTCACGAATGTCCCGGAATAATGGCCCAACACCTCTATGCTCGGAAGAGACAGAGGAAGTAAGTAGTTTGTCAGTAGATTTGAATGTTACTGTGCTTGACCAACCTGATACAATGAGTGGCGTTATCATTGATAATGACACTATCAACATTGACCAACCTGGAGCGATGTGTAGCACTGTCTTTCACAAAGACTCAGAGCACACAAATAACTCAGCGCACACTACTACCAACATTGCCATGGATGTTGACAGCAAACCAACTGCTGATACACAACAACATCCTGAAGGTCATGATGCTGACAGCCAACAAGATGCTGACAGTAAACAAGATTACACAGACAGAGTCACACGTGAACAGAAACGTGGGACAAGACCTGTGAGGTTTCTGTGTAACTTTATACAAAGGGGGGTGGCTAAGAAAGCTTACCTGCCTATCACACTGGAAGGTGTCCTTGAGCGTGAAGCCCTCCTGGATGGCAGTTCTGATATAACTATTATGTCGGCCAAGCTGTTCGAGGAGCTGAGGACCGCCGCTAACGGTGTTGACAGGCAAATACCCTTTGAGAAATGTGCTATTGAGCTACAGGGTCTCGCAGAGACGAGAACAACCCTAACAGCTATGGCTATGGTTCACATGCAGATTGGCGAAATGACACTACGCCACCCGGTGTACGTGTCTAAACTTGACTCATTCCCATTTTTGGTTGGCCAAGATTTTATAAACCGCTTCAACGCGATTATAGATTATGGTCGACGGAAAATGTGGAGCACAGTGAGAAAACCCCTGCCAATAAAAGTGCTTCCTAGTTGCGATACAGACTGCCTAACCGCAGGTACCGCAAAGGACACACGGGACACCTCATCCGAGGACGAGAGCCCGGTAAGTGAACCTTCAACTACAGGTGAGACAGAAGAGACCCAAAAGTTGGACCAAACTCTGGCCCAACAAGAGAACCTCCTCTGTGAGCTGACACATTCAGCACTCCCTGACCACTGCCTACCACAGGTAGTGAAAGGTGTTGAGATCCAAGGATCCCACACCGAAGACGCTGTACTGTCCTCTGGGACAGGTAATTCGGCAATCAACCAAGCTTTCAATGAAACCTTGGTTCAAGGGCATCTGAGTCCAGAAAATGACAGTCATCCAAACGCTGACAGTCACTTGGACATCATTGTTGCAGATTACGAGGACCCCTCATCAGACATGAAGGGGGCAAACTCACATTACCTACCACAGGTAGAGAAAGGTGTGGAGATCCAAGGACCCCACACCGAGGTTGCTGTACTGTCCCCTGGGACAGGTAAATCGGCTATCAGCCAAGCTTTCGATGAAACCTTGGTTCAGGAACATTTGTGTCTAGAACTAGTCAGAAATGACATAGTTTTTACAGACTCAAAGAGCCTCTCTTCAGTCGAGAGGTGGGAAGACACACACAACGACAGTGACCCGTCGCAGTCTGTACAATCAGACACACCTGCGACTGCGCCGACGGTTGTGACACACCTGAATTACACGGAAAGAGGTAAACGTAAGAAGATACGTTGGCCAAAACCTAAACGATTCCTGTGTACCGTCTTCTCTCAGCTGCGCGAACAGCTTAAACTAAACGGTGGCATCCTAACTTGTGCCCATGGACGGACGTCCTCACCTGTGCTCGTGGTCCCCCATGACCAAAGGGGGGTGATGTTAGGCCATGCCAAAGACAAAGATTTGAATGTACACCTCAGAAACACTTTTGCTTTCGCCCAGAAAAACCTGGAAAAATCCGCTGAAGGACGTAAGGCGTACTATGACCAGAAGGCCTCTCACAATGAACTCCAAGTGGGAGACAGAGTCTGGTACTATACGTTCGCCCCAGCAACCGGGAAAGGAGGGTCCGAGACCGGAACTCTCGCCCGCAAACTAATGCCCAGGTGGACTGGACCTCATCTGATAACAGACAAAGTGTCCTCAGTCGTCTACGAAATCAAAATCAGCAAAGGCCGCAAAGAGCCAATTGCTAAATGGGTACATCGAAATCAGATCAAACCTTACAAGGCGTTCAATGACTCCACAAAAGACAAAGATCTCACAAACACACCGACTTCATGGGATAATAAGGTCGTCCAAACACAAGTTAGTAAATAAACTAATCAGGTTTAAACTACCATATTTCCCACCCTATAAGTCGCATTGTCCAATTTGAACTTAGAAACGCTAAGCCTAAAACCCACAACAAAAACTAACCTTAACAACCGTTTAAATCCACGAGATTTAATTTGACCTCGGTCATAAAGTTGAGACCTGTTTTTCTTGTGTGTTGCACTTTGGAATCTGACGACAAGAGTGTGTCGAAGCAGTGAAACGTTGTTTCCTTGTTGTTTAGTCATTACTGTTGTCATTAGTTGAGATATTGTTTGGTTCTGAACACTCCCAGCCAAAAGGTTTTATATTAACATTGGTTAATGAATGATATGGATTTAACTATGCCAACATGCAGTTCGTTTTGTTAAATCTCAATCGTCGAAGAGTCAATGTAGTTTAAAGTTGCTCAAAGTACAATAAACTACATTGACCTCACAATTTCTAAATTGAACCGATCCGATCGTTTCAATTCTAGATTGTCTATTCATTTTGATGAGTCTCGCCATAGACTTCAAAATTTATTAGGAATACCAAATCCTACGTCGTTCGTCTAAAAGACAACAGACATTTAGATCAAACTATATTTCATTTTTATTTTAGTTTAACCTAAACTAAGTAATGAATGGAGGAATAGTTTGGAATTAGAGGCCTTCGTTACAGAAGCCCTCCAAAATTTTATAGGTACAAATCCCTATATCTAAATTTTACAGAATTGATCCACCCCTTAATTGGTAAGTGTAGCTGATCTAAACCATGATAGCTTACATACCAGGTGCATATAGGTAAGGCTTAATGTAAAATCCCAATCATAAGCCCACCTTAAAAAACCACATAATTGCATGACACATAGAACCAGAGTGGCACTGACTGGAAACCAACCAGCCACCAACCATCGATGTGGGTACCTGCAGCTCCAACGCTTGGTCTTCAACCTTCGTCCAAGGGCCGCCTCCTCTGCGTCAATCGAGGGATCCCCTCTACATGCTGATTATGAAAACAATTGGTGCTGATCAATCAACAAAGCTAATCGTTGTGGAATTACTGCTATGGAATTACCGCTGTGGATTATAAGACTTTGTTTCCCAAAGGATCACAGACTTTGTTTTCCAAGAGTTAACAGACTTTGTTTTCCGAAGGATTAAAAGCTTTTCGCAATGGGATTACCTCCGAACAGTATGGAATTTCCAAAACTTTATGGGATTATAATTTTTGATTTTTCTTTTCCACTTGCTGGATTACTTCAAGATCAAAGACAGTTCAAGGTTTCCTTTCGTGTTGGACCCCATCCCCAAGGACTGGCGATGGCTTCCAAAAGGGGGGAGATGTAATGGACCTACCCAGGGTCAAATTAAGGTCTTTGAACTGTCCAGTGATGACCTTTACTGACCACTCAGTAAAGCAAGACATTTACTACAAAATCATTCATTTAGCTATAATCTGATAAATATAGTCACCAAAAGAGACTATTTCTATCTTTGATTTTATTCTAATGTGATCAAAAGAATAACTTTCGTCATTTTCATGATGTGTGCTTTTAAGCTGTGTTATTCTGTGAGAGTTAAACTGTGTTCACTGCTGTGTTAAAGGGAAATATCGGGTCACAGAGACCCGACTGTTTTGTTTAGAAATAAGAAGACAGTTTAATCAGTTGTTTTTCATGAACAAGGCTCCAGCTTTCTCTGTCTGTTCCTAAACATTTCCCTCTGCTGCTGGCTTGTAACCTTGGGTTTGATAAGGCAAGTGAACTCCTCTCTGTGTTCCTGTCTTTTTAAGTTCTAACTGGGCGGAAACGCTTCAGTCTTTGAATGGACAGAGAGTTTGAATGGACGGAGACCTGAAAGCTCTCTGCCTTGCAGCTGGTCAAGCTTGGTCAAGAGCCAAAGACTAACTTGTCAGCTAGAACTGATGGACGCCTCCATCCAGTTCCCCGAGCAAAAGCTCCAAAGTTCCTAATGAACTTTCTTTGAGAAACATCTCTTCTTGAAGTCAGAGGCCTGAAGCTGACATATTCTCTGATGACCAACGCGGAAGCCAGGAGACGTTGAAACGTAAACTAAAACCAGTTTTGGACGTGCTGGGACTAAAGGACTCTGTGCATCTGAAGGCTGGTGTCTTCCCTCTTACCGGGCTGTCGTCAAAAGGTAAAGGGCTGTTTACAAAACGTACTTGGATTTTAGCAGAAGTCGGATGAGAAGTGTCACTCTGGTCTCATGCTCAGGATAATTTTCTTCTTAAATCTTTCCTCCTATTTCTTTTCCCTCTCAACCTAAGCTGGAAACTATATTTTTAAGCTGAAATGCCCCTCAGACTAAATATGTGTAACATCTAGTATTTATGTCTGTTGTGTTAAATCAAGTGTGCTGACGTATTTGAATTGAAAGAAAGTGAAATCATGTCAATCAAGTGTAATGGTGTTAATTTAGTTGATTTATTTTAAATAAATGATAGTGTCTCTTTGACATATCAAACTAAGTTAACGTGTCCATTGTCACTTAATGGCTCTGTTTATTTATCCATCATAAAGACCACAGAAATATTGGGTAAACTGAAAAAGAACAGAATCCGTGAATTTACTATTCAATCTGAATAAGTAGATTAATTAAGGATAAAGAGGTCAGTATTAATATTGACCTCCTCATTAATTCTTACATGACTTTTCTTCAGAATTCAATCATATAATTAACCACACAGCAAGTGTCACTGGCATAATAAGCTGTTTGGCTTGGCAAAAATTATTTGTCATCTGTGCAACGTACATGCTCATTTCTGTAGCTTGTCCCCTTAATGTATTTTATTTCTGAATGTACATTTTAAAAGGGAAATAAAGAGGCATTTCATCAGTATACAATTTATAGCATGAAACATTGTTACAAAAAACATACCAAACACAAATTTCCTTATTGTTTAAAAATGTTTAAAATGAAGTTGGTTTTCATTAATGATTTGTTTTGTTATTTTTCCTAGTATCTCTGGAAAGTGCTAAGAGAGCAAATAAGCATCTGTTGTTTCAACATGTATTGTAATGTGCAAGAATAAGGAGGACTGAGTTCAAGGTTGATGTGGTCATGAAACATTTTCGCAAACACATTTAAAAAAGGAAAAGTGGCCACTATGATTGAATGCCAGCAATGCAAGAAGGCTGAAGATCTTGCTCTGGCTGGTCACTCTATCCAAAACATTAGAGATTTAGTAAAGAATTTAGGCATAACTTGAAAAGAAAACCCTAGATAGAATATGAGAATGTGAATAATTGTCCATCAATGATATCATTAGGACATACAGGTATAGGATATTAAGTGTTAGACCAGAAGTAATTTCTGTGTTCTGATTATATCACTGGTGGACAATTAAAATATTTTGTCTTGTGGAGGTAGGAGGATGGCTGACAGTGTTCCACTTATAATGGTGTTACGACCGGTAAAAGTCACAACATATTTGAAGGACGTAGGACACAAGGAAAAGGTATTTAACAGAATTTTTTAACTGAACTAAAAGTTTTGTCATGGATGAAGTCATCTGCAGCAGCTCTCTCTGGTCAGGAACCACTACCGGCTTCTCCAGACGTCCCACGTCACAAACAAAAGAAACAAAGTAGCAACTGAAAGATGGGTTAGGGTAAAGCGACCAGAAGGAAAATAAGGCTGCCCAACAGAGCCAACTCCTATAGAGCCATAGAACCCTGTTGGACAGTGAGCTAACTGTACCAAAACTATAGGCCTACAAGATGAAACTAAAGCGAAAACAGGACTACCAGCTTTACCCAACCAGAAAGTTATAAAAGTAAAGTTGTGAGAAAAACAGGAGCAAAAGTCAACACAGCTGTCTCCAGCAGACAGCACTCCAGAGCCCAGAGCCCAGTCTCTGAGACTCAGATGAGAGCCCTCAATGGCTCAGGTCCACTATTCTAGGTAAACTAGAGCTCACACGACCCTCTAAACAAGAGTCCACAAGAGCATGCATGTACTCCAACCAACACACACTCCAAAAAGGAGTGTACAAACGATCTCTAACCTGCTAGAGATCACACACAGCCACAGCCAGGGAGGGTGGAGGAACTCCCAGCACTACCAAACATTACAAAACAGCAGGACACTGCAGATGAATGTAACATTATTAATAACTTGGGTTACCTTTGAAAGAAACACCTCAAGTCCACAGCAGGCTTCAACCTACTAACCAACCTGCACTCTCAAACCTCCACATGAGAGCTCAGCACACAGTGGTCAAGGTGGACGAAGGACACTCCTGAACACACACATATTTGCAGCTGCCTTCAATAAACTTGGTTTACCTTCCAAAAAGGCTCTCAAGTTGCTCCAACAAGCTCCTGCTTGCATCCACCAACCTCAGTTGGCCATCTCAAAACCTCCACACTGTTCTGGCTTTGGTCCAGAGCTTATAATGGGAGAGAGTCAACAGGTGTTTGCAGCTCAGCTAATCAAGCCTGATCAGCTGAGTAAAAAAAAGTGTAACAGGAGGTTGCATACTGCAGGTGACCTAAACATAACTGAGGTTTTAAAATATATTCATTAAATCATTTCAGGATACATAACAAATGGCAACCTGGCTGTTGAACAGAGTCTGTAAACATACAAAAATTTTAATGTATATATTGTTTGGTATGGCTCAGTTACTGTACTTTCCATGCAAAAATATTGTTTTATTTTTACTGTGAGATGATGGGTAAGTTTATCTTGTTCACTTGTTTGTTTAATCTGTCTGCTGATTTAACAGTAGACATGCATAATTTCATTTTGCAAATAATAAACTTTCCTTTCTGTTCATAAAGAGGATTATGTTAACTTAATTTTTAGTGAAGGCACTTCTTTCTGTTTAGTCAGACATTATCCATTGTTTATTGTGGGGGATCAGTACCCCGAAGTCCCGTGATAAGTAGGAATAGTAATACAAGTAGTAAGTAGTAGTTCA
This sequence comes from Garcialebias charrua, assembly GCA_038048925.1. Taxonomy (NCBI): domain Eukaryota; kingdom Metazoa; phylum Chordata; class Actinopteri; order Cyprinodontiformes; family Rivulidae; genus Garcialebias; species Garcialebias charrua. The sequence goes on along the minus strand of JBBPBX010033143.1, from coordinate 7,284 downwards.
TTTGAGTAATTCTCTTTCTCTTTCCCCCTCTCTCTCTCTCTCTCTCTCTCTATNTATATATATAGATATAGATATATATACTGTATATATATGTAGATACAGACAGACAGACAGACAGACAGACAGACAGACAGACGTTTATATGTTCATCGATGTGATTAATCAAAATCAGTTAAATGTGATTGTTAATGCTCTTTATTCAGAAAATCCACGTCACATCTACATTTCAGGATCTGGTTACTATAGACACAGATTAAATGTTAAATATGAATATTTCTATATTTATCACCACAGTAATATTGCTACACACGTTAGTAGTTGTAAACACTCAAAATAATACATACGTTGATTTGGTGGTTACCTTTAATATAAACATTTAAGGAGCAAACATTTTTAATAATCATGCTAAAAGTTACAAATGTTGTCTTTGGTGCTTGTTTGTTTTCCAAATATATTAGTGTGTGTGAATGACAGGGATTAACATAAAACACTTTGTAGAACGGTGCTTTATGAAGTTCAGTCCGTTTCCTTCTATTAGTTGACCAGCAGTTCTGCCACATCCAATATGGTGGACGCTCCGACATACTCCTGCAGTGGGCCAGCTTACTCAATGAGGCGTCTACGTATATATGTCTACAGTCTCAGTTGTTTACCCAATAATTTTGGCCATTATGTCATATTTAAGCTGGTTTGGTTGTCTGGAAAATGAGGAGTTAATAATTGACTTGGATTCATCATGTCAACTAACAACATGCTGCAGAAGAAGAGTTTTTTTTTTTTGTATAAATGTGTGAATCCAATGAAACTGAATAAAGATGTTCTGTCTTTAGGTCCTGAATATGAAAGGAATCCTAGGCCAGGGGATGTTCTGATTCCTTACCATGGATCCATGTTTTTGTCTCTATAGGCTTTGCACTTCTTCATCGGTCTGGGTGCAATGATCAGCCCTCTGGTAGCTGACCCTTTCCTGGCAGATGACCGCTGTGTGTTGGGAGCCAACGGGACCAACAGCTCGTCTTCCTCGGACTTAGAACACCTCCGTAATAGCCTGGGTGGACACGGAGCCACGCTGGACAACACCTCCCAGTATCCTCTGTACACTGAGGGTGTTATCGTCACCAGGGTGTCCTATGCTTTTTGGATCATGGCTCTAATCAATGTGAGTTCATGTCCATGGGCTTAATACAGTACTGTATAACATACAGTATCAGATGCTAGTGACATTTATTTTGTTTCTCTGTCATGTACAGTATGTGTTAGGTCAGCAGGTGTTGAGTTAAGATGTTGATCTGGGGGTGGATTCCCAGTTGTCCAAGACGTGATTAAGTTTTTTAAAGGCAACTGGGCTTCTGTTCTGTGGTTGAAGACATTTGCTTACAATCCATGATGTTTTCTCAAGTCACAACTAGAGTGTGGAGTTTTAAGCTTTAAATCCTATCAAAAGCCACTTTTTTGCAGCTGAATTTACTTGCAGATTATTCTCCTTCCCCTCCCTCCTGAGGGTCATCAGTAGGGTGGGCATCGTTCGAATTTGAGCGATTCCGATTCTTCGTTTCGATTCCGATCGATTCCCGATTCTGGTTCTCTTAAGGGGTTAAAAAAACAAAAACAAAAAAAACTTTGTTCAAATTGGCTGGACAGCCAGAATTTTTACTGGATGAAATAATTTGAACTTCCATTTGAATTTGAATTCTGACCTTTTTACTTACCTTACTATGAATTTCTCACAGGACTATTTTCAACCAGTATATAAATATCATACTTATGAACTTTAATATAAATGGTATGAATTTTTTCACAGTAGTATACTTTCCAAAGAGAGCTTTATTTCTGAAAAACATTTTAAAAAAAAACTTTAAAAAAAAACATTAAATCATTTTCACATGTGCAGTATATAATGCCGGGTACCCACCAAATGCGTTTCGGGCGGCGGAAGCGGCCGGTTTACATTGAAAGTCTATGTTGAGGCGCGTCGAGGCGCAGAGAATCGTGAAGCGGCAGGTTTTGAGCGTTTCAAGCGGCGCGGCAGCAGTTCTTTTCCGCACACGCGACGCGTCCGAAGCAGCCGACGCGTTGAGCAGCCAAAGTTCACATATTTGAACTTTCAGCGCTCGCCGCGTCGCAGCAACCAATCGGGAGAGCTCTGCTATGTGATGACGTAATGATAACGGGATTTTATTTGGACTTTTTAAACTTACCCCAACGAGCCTCCATGAAGAAACCAGCCTCCGGTAAGAAACTTGGCATTTTTACAGTTGCCGCTGTCCGCTCGAGCGTACTATCACTCCAAACATAAAAAAACGTTTAAATCTCAACAAAGACTTTCGGAGCTGCAGTTTGACTCGTAGAAAACCCACTCAAGTAGTAACGAGGCTCACGTACAGCTGATTTTGTCTGTACAAGAAACAACCGGAAAAGGAGCCAGACGCTCCTCCCCTAGACACGTCTTCAGTGTGAACAGATTCTGGTGACAAGCGGCCAAAAGGGTGCGGCAAGAGCGTTTTGACGCGTTCTGTGGGTACCCGGCATAATGCTGCAGCCAGGTATGTACCGGTAAACCTGTTCCTGAGCTCCCCTTGATGGGCTAACCTTGTGAAAAAAACAAAAACATTTTCACATGTGCAGTATATAATAATAATAATAATAATAATAAACTTTATTTGTATAGCACCTTCCTACAATGCCTTGCATTGACCAAGGTGCTTAACAGGATAAAAGATGAATAAACTGGAACAATAAATCAATGAAAATAGAATAAGAAACAACAACAACAAGGCAATGGAAATAAAAATGCTACATACTAAAATACCAAAAGTAATAAAAGTTACACACTGAAAGCTTTTTTGAACAAGTGGGTCTTCAGTCTGGTTTTGAACAGAGTCAGATCAGAGGTGGCACGCAGCTCAAGGGGGAGACTGTTCCAGGCTTTTGGGCCGGCAACAGAAAATGACCGGTCTCCCCATTGTTTGTACCTTGAGCGAGGCACCTCCAGCAGGTGTTGACTGGCAGATCGTAAAGCTCTGCCGGGCTGATGGACTTTCAAAAGTTCTGAGATGTACAGAGGTGCAAGTCCATTCAGAGCTTTGAAAACAAACAGCAGCAGCTTGAACTGTATCCTGAACTGAACCGGGAGCCAGTGTAGAGAGGACAGGACAGGAGTGATGTGTTCATATTTTCGTGTGTTGGTCAAAAAGCGCGCGGCAGAGTTCTGTACAAGCTGTAAACGGGAGATGGAGGATTGATTAATACCAACATACAAAGCATTACAATAATCAAGTCTGGAGGTCACAAAGGCATGGATGGCCTTCTCCAGATCACCACGGCTGAGAAATGACTTGACTTTAGAGAGCAGACGGAGCTGGAAAAAGCTGGTCTTGACAACAGAACTGATCTGTTTATCAAACTTTAAGTTGGAGTCAAGCTGCACTCCAAGATTTCTGACCACCGGGTTGAAGTGGGGGAGGGGAAAACCAACACTGGGACTGGGAAGGATGTTGTTGGTGTCATCAGGTGCACCAAATTCATTCAACCTTTATTTAGTCAGGTAAATCTTATTGAACCTCATGGGCTCATTTACGAAAGTGACCTGCTAAAACTAAAGAACGATGAACAGCAATGGTAGAATTTCCTTAAACAATAAACAAACAATAAACAATAGAAAACAAAAAAGAGAAAAAAACAAAAGAAAGAAATACTTTTTTTTTTTTTTAACAAAGTATCAAAAAACGAGCAAAACATAAGGTAGACGTATAAAATCAAAGACAGGAACAAATCTGCATTGGTTTTTGCCAGGATTCCAACAGATTCTGAAAACCATTTAGAGAAGTCAAGGTCGAGAGCTTCAGATCTTTTTGTAAGATATTCCATGAAGCAGGAGCAGAGTAGGAGAAGGCCCTTTTTCCAAGTTCAGTCCTCACTGACGGAACACTGCAGGTAATCCATCCATCCATCCATTTTCTTCCGCTTATCCGGGGTCGGGTCGCGGGGGTAGCAGCCTAAGTAGGGAGGCCCAGACTTCCCTCTCCCCAGCCACTTGGAGCAGCTCCTCTGGGGGAATCCCAAGGCGTTCCCAGGCCAGCCGAGAAACATAGTCCCTCCAGCGTATCCTGGGTCTTCCTCTGGGTCTCCTCCCGGTGGGACATGCCCGGAACACCTCACCAGGGAGGTGAGGTGTTCCGGAACACTGCTGGTAAAATGAATAAAATGCATTCAGTTGTATCTGTGTTTAGGTGGAGGAAGTTTTGAGAGAGCCAGTGCTTAATGTCATTTAAGCAGTTGACAAGAGTGTTTGAACTGAGTGAGGGGTTGGGAGTGACTGGCAGATAGATTTGTAAATCGTCTGCATACATGTGAAAAGACAGATTATGACGTGCAATGATTGATCCTAATGGCAGCATGTAAAGAGAGAAGAGGACTGGCCCTAGAATGATCCCTGTGGTACGCCAGAGGTCAGAGGGGTTGATGAAGAGGAGGACAGATCACCTATCATGACAGAAAAAGTTCTCCCAGTCAGGTAAGATTTGAACCACTCAAGCACAGCTCCCTGGAGGCCAACCTGCTGAGACAAACGGTTGATTAGTACCTGATGGTCGACGGTGTCAAAAGCTGCTGAGAGGTCTAACATCACCAGCAGAGCAGGGTTTTTTGCATCCAGACAGAAGAATGTCATTCTGCACTTTGAGCAGTGCAGATTCAGTGCTGTGACGAGCTCGAAAACCTGACTGAAATTTTTCAAACAGGTTGTTGAGCTCTAGAAAAGATTGAAGTTGAATAAAAACAATCTTTTCTAGGACCTTTGATAGAAATGACAGATGGGAAACTGGTCTGAAATTAGAGAGAGCTGTAGGATCTAGGCCTGGTTTTTTGAGAAGAGGCCTGACCACAGCATGTTTGAAAGCAGATGGCACATAACCTGAAGTTAGACAGCTGTTAATGAATGACAAAACACAAGGACCAATTACATCAAAAGAATGTTTGAATATTTTTGATGGAATGATGTCCAGAGAACAGTTTGTTGGTTTCATCTGCTGAACCACCTTGATGAGGTGGGGCAGTGAGACCAGGTCGAACTGGTCAAAAACAGCTGTGGTTATTGCAGACGCACATGACTGGATGGTGTTGGATGGACTGACAATGTTCTGCCTGATAGAGTCTATTTTGTTGACAAAATAGCTCTGAAAGTCGTCACAGGTAGACTGTGTGGCAGTTTTCAGAACATTGACAGATGGATTGATAACAGACTGGAGTGTGTTGAATAGTGTCCTCGGCCGGTTGGAGCTGGAGGAGATTAAATTGGAGAGGTACTGTGACTTGGCCTGCTTCACAGCATTTTGATAATCACAGAGACAGTCTCTCAGTATTCCCTGGGATACATGAAGCCGGTCCCGCTTCCATTTTCGCTCTGCTTTCCTGCAGCGTTGTCGAAGAGCCCGCATCGTTTTGTTGAGCCATGGTGAAGGTCTGTTTTTTGAAGATGCCTGTTTGAGAGGAGCCATGGAGTCCAAGATTGTTGTGCAGGTGTGATGGAAGGAGGTGATGAAGTCCTCAGGATGTAGAGATGGGTCCAGGCTGACAGCAGAGCATAAGTCAGTGCTCTTAAAGGCATCAGTGAACTGACTTGGGGTGGATGGGGTGATGGAGCGGCAGAGATGTGCTGGGAGAATAGCCTTCGGTGCAGGAGAGGTGGAAAATTCAAATAATAATGGAAAATGGTCTGAAATACAGGCATCTGGTTAGGATGCCTCCTGGACGCCTCCCTAGTGAGGTGTTCCGGGCACGTCCCACCGGGAGGAGACCCAGAGGAAGACCCAGGACGCGCTGGAGGGACTATGTTTCTCGGCTGGCTTGGGAACGCCTTGGGATTCCCCCGGAGGAACTGCTCCAAGTGGCTGGGGAGAGGGAAGTCTGGGCCTCCTTACTTAGGCTGCTACCCCCGCGACCCGACCCCGGATAAGCGGAAGAAGATGGATGGATGGATGGATGGGTCTGAAATACAGGTGTCGAGGATCTCCACAGCAGATATGTGAAGGTCGTGGGGGGTTAATTAAGTCCAGTGTATGACCCTGGCTGTGCGTGGCTCCCGAGATAGACTGCGACAGGTTAAAAGAGTCCAGAAAGTCCTGAAACTCACATACAAGCTGATTACTTGGGCAGCAGATGTGTACGTTGAAGTATCCACAAAAAAGCCAAGAGTCAAACTTTGGCAGCAGTTCAGCCAGTAGTTCTGAAAACTCACTGAGAAAGTCTTTATTGTATTGTGGAAGCCGATAAAAGAGGCCACACAGCAGTGGTTTAGCAGATTCCAGCACAAAAAGCATGCTTTCAAAGCTGTTATAGTTTTTATGAGGCAACATGCGGCACTTGAACGCCTCCTCATTGAACACAGCAGCGAGCCCTCCCCCTCTTCCAGCCCCGCGCGGAGCGCTCAGATAAGAGAAGCCAGGTGGGAGGAGTTCAGAGAAGCAGCTGTGGTCTCCTGTTTTCTGCCAGGTTTCAGTAATCAGAAACAGATCCAGACGATGAGTTGAGATCAAATCACTTAATATAAAAGTTTTATTAGTGATCGATCTGGCGTTAAACAGTGTTGCACGGGTTGGAACACAGCCAGTTAGGTTACTCTCAGCTCGAGCGAGCGGGCGGAGGTTCTGTTTAACGCAGCCTCGCTTCTTTGTCATTACGGGAGGACAAAATGGATACTGATGGCTGACGTCATGATTGACAGCAACAAGGCATCTGTGGCGACGAGCGAAGGAACGACGGACATCAAAGACGCTGAATTCAGGAGGTAAATCAGCCGTTGCCGTGTTGTGAGAGGAGAGATACTTTTTAAATCTCACCAGCACGCCTGCTCTCGTTCCGCGTCTTCTACGTCGCTTGTTGCGTGGCAACGTGCTCACGTTGCGTTGTAGGTAGGCAAGAATGGACGCCAGGAACGGTGGAGGTGCTTAAAATGTCCATATTTGCCAGTAGCCGGTGTGTTGATCAGTGAGTCTTGGAGACTTAGAAGAGTTGAGCGATCATAGACCAGAAGCGAGGATGCATCGTCGATGAAAAAGTCAGAACACGAATAACAGTAAAAAGTTCAGGAGAGGAGTTAGATAGCGTGCCGTAACAAGAGGCGCCATCTTGGAAAACGATATATATATATATATATATTAAAATGATATATTGTAGCATGTGAAGAAGAAGAGACAAACTGATTTCCAAGCAGTCGACTTTAATCCTTCGAGCGCCAAAACCAGAAACAGTTTGAATCAATTCACACACGAACATTTCTTCTTCTCT
>JBBPBX010033142.1:0-33439 GCA_038048925.1 Garcialebias charrua | reverse complement strand
ATTTTATTAATTTTATTTTTCTTTCAGCTGCTCCTTCAGGGATCGTCACAGTGAACTAATTCGCATGAAGACTTGGCAATTGTTTTTTACACCAGATGTTCTTCCTGACACAACCACAGACCACTGAGCTACCACAGCCCTCTGTGTGGAGCAGAGAGCTGCCATTTTGGATGCCTGGGGGAGCAGATGGTGGGGGGTTAAGAGCCTTGCTCAAGGGCCCAGAGTCGGGCAAATGAGGGTGGAGGCAGGTGTGGGTGCTTCACCTTTCCCACTCACATTTAGATGTTGCCTTTCCTGGGGTTCAAACTAGCAAACCTTCTCCAACCTCTGTGCCACTGCTCTCCATTTTGGAGGAATTATGTTTTTTTTTTACTTTATAAATTGTGTTTTAAAAAGTCTTTGTAAAATTGTGATGAAAACTTTTCAGATATTTGAATATAAATAAACAGTTTGGCAGCAGTTGCTCATTTTTACCGACCATGTGACGCATTTGTACAACGTTTAGAAGATCGGAGGAGGTCAGGTACCAGACTCACACAGAGACGTGTGTTCAGGTCCAAATCTGGGAGTTCTGCTTTTACTTTGTTCTTCTTTAGATTATTTTTTATTTAGGTCAGTATTTAAACTTAGTTCTCTTTGATTGTTCTACATTGAAAGTACTTGACTACGATCACTAATTAAATAAATGGTTAATATAAGAAAATATTGGTGCATTACACAATAAGTCTTATTGTATTGTTCTGCATTATAGTGCATCGTATTAAATAGCATGTTATGTATTGTTTTGTGTTTTGCATTATATTTATTGTTTTGCATTTTATCATAGGGCATCATTTATTAGTCAAGATGTTGTGTTGTTTATTTGTCATATGCAGATTAACACAAGGTCAGCAATGCAACGAAATGTTCAGGATGAGAAGAACCAAAAGAGAAAAGAGCTTACAGTATTTATTTTATAATACGTGTGATATAAAAATGTTTTCTGATCAAACTTATTTCAGGGTTGTGTCGACTAGAAAACAAAGCAGCGTTTAATAAATCTTCATGTCAGACATTCTTCTGATGACATAGAATTAAATTCAATGGCCCTCATGCACGAAAATGTTCTTATTCTAATCCTAAATTCCTCCTACTTTTGTTCGTACGAAGCGTTCGTACGAACATGCCACGTCAGAACCAACAAACTCTTCTATCCACAGGAAAAGCGTGTAAACGGGCTGCTGAAAGGTGATGAATTCCACCTGTTCTACTCACCTGCGCGTGCTCGCGTGAATGTAATTTACATAATTTCCACCCCTCAAAACACCATATAAGGCCACGCTTCCTGCCTTCTGACAGCAGGAAGTGTCCATTCATTCAAACACATGAAGTAAAATGAGGAACTTCACGCGTTCGGAGATCTGCTCTCAGTCGCGCTGTGGCTACCCCCCCCCCCCCCTGCAGGTGTCGGATGGTCAAATATCTTTAATGTTAGTGTAAAGTTTGTAAACAACTGTGTAGTTTCACTTATTCAGAAGAGCTGTGGCGCACCGCTGCCCACCCCCCCGCAAGTGTCGGATGGTCAAATATCTCTAATTTCAGTGTACTGTGTTACATTATAGTTTCACTTATTCAGAAGAGCTGTAGCGCACCGCTACCCCCCCACCCCCCGCAAGTGTCGGATGTGTTTTTCAACAGAAGCATTTTAAAATGTCTCTAAACTACAGTTAACTTCATATTAATATTGTAGTGCATGCTGTGTGTCCCGTGGGTCGTACAGTATCAGAAATCAAGAATAAATGGTTTGATCTGAAAATGGCTTCAAACAAACGTCTCGCCGCAGCACGACAGGTGGACAGTCTGCGAGATGGAGCAGACTGACAGCAAGACGCGCGATGATCCACACTCAGAACACAGATGACAGTGCGCCCGCAGTCAACAGGCAGCTTAAATAAAAAATGACATGAAACGAATGAATAAGCCGGCTTCGCTTTGTTCTCCCCTCTCTCTGCGGTGCTGGGTGTGTGTGTGTGTGTGTGTGCGTGTGTGTGTGTCTGCTCGACAGTCGCGCGGCGTGGGGGGGGCATGCCGACACTGGCGCGGGGGGACCCCGTGCCCACTGTTGGCACGGGGTGGGGGGGCGTGTGCCACACCACGCGCGGGGGCGCACGGTGGTCGAGTGGGGCGCGGGGGGGGGGTTTGAAGCCGCTTTCTTTTAATTTAACAAATTTGTGTCGTTGCATTTAATTCTTTTTAAACTCAGAATATTTTCTAAATAACGAAATATAAGTGATTAGTGATGGAAATCCATCTGGATAACGGCGGACCGACTGCTCGTAAAATATACGACAGGTCCAGACCACACGTACATTTTGTTCGTATCTGAAAAAAATCTTAGGATACGAAAACATTGTTGGATGCCACAAATGATCCTTAATCACTCGTACGCACAGGATAAGCACATATCTGTGCGTACGAACGGTTTGTGCATGAGGCCCAATGTTTTTATGTTCAACTTATGAGTCTTCCAGATCAGATACAGAAGCTGCTTTTGAGCGCAGAGTTTCTTAAAACCGCTGTTCTCCTTTTAGTCCCATCTAATCTGCATTCTGACTTCTGCAGACACTTTTCAGAAGTGATTCAGAGACAAGACTGAAATAGAGCTGGTCTGCGTTTCTGTGCTGGAACAACAACAAAGGCAATTAAGGATTTGAAAGCAGGATTACAAAGTCCGGCGTCATCCTTTGAAGCTGAAATAGCTGCGTGAGCTGCAAAAATGACAAACAGTGATGTGATGCTAACATCAGCATCAGTTTTAGATAATCGCAGCTTTAGGATGAAACTGGTGCCAAAGATAATTTTAAAAAACACATCAGAGGCTTAGAAAAATTGCTACAATCTTGTCACTGTCAGAACTGTACAAATAAAGCAAATAAAACTAAACCAGACCAATCTGAGTTGATCGGCCCAGGATTGTTCTTGTTGCGTGCGAGGAACTCCTCCCACCATCCAACTCGTTATAATCGGACATCTCACCTCCCTCCCACGTGGCTGGTGGGATCGTCTCCGTGGGCTTAGCCTGAACTAATGTCTTCTTAAGAAGGCAGATTTGACTCTGAGCTGGCTTGACAAGTGTCAGACATGGCGGCCTTCACACTTGTGGCAAACGACGAGTCACAGCAGGACACGAGTGGACAAATCCCTCGTCCAAACGATCATTTGGTGTGAGCTGAGAGGACGTCAGCTGGTCAAAGGCTGCTCAGCTGTTTGGAAAACAGACAGTCCACACACAGAAACGTAGAATAAAACTCATCGAATGTACGAGATGACACATCTGGACATATACAGAGTTCATTTAACGGCTTGTGTAACTGCAAGTATAGGTGGTGCCCGACTTACGACGGCCTCGACTTACGGCAATCCGACTTTACGAACGCATCATATTAATAAAAATATGAAAAAATATATATATATATATATTTTTTTTTTGTGTGTTTAAATGTTCTTGATTTTATGTGTACAGCACTTTGTTGCAGCTGTGGTTGTTTTAAATGGCTTTATAAATAACGTATTATTATTATTATTATTACATAATTTTTAATTTTTAAGCCGATTTACAAAGTTTGCAGCAGTTTCCGACAGTTTCCGCCAGTTTTCGGTACTGCCGCCGAGTCCGCCATTTTGCGTTTAGCTTCGGTTAGCTCCGGCCTCGACAGCCGGCTCTGGAGGACCGTGTGTCCGATAAGAGGTTGCCTCATACGGATAAATGAGCTGGAAACGCTTGGTGAACTCTGTGGACGTCTCAGGCCCGGAGCAGCAGCCGCCGATCGCTAACCCTGGACACCGAGCTATGTTTTCAGTAGTGTCCGCCATTTTGCGGTTAGCTTTGGTTAGCTCCGACCGCGTGAAGCAGCAGACAGCAAGCGTGACCGACCGACGGGCAGCGGAGACGCCTGCTGCAGCCGGGAACTCACCTCGATGTCTGCCTGGTAGCCTCAGATGTTGGATGAACACCGAGCTAACATGCTAAAACGCGGATAAACAGCTGCGCAGCCTTTTGGAGGGACGACACCGAGCTAACGAGGGGCTAAAATGCTAACGCGGACCCACCGGGGACACGGAGCAGAACGGGCGGTGGAGACCAGCTCACAGTAAGAAATTTTATTTTTTTATTTAATTACTGTATGTCTCTAAATGTACTGTATGTGTTTTTTGATAATTATGTAGGGTACTGTGTTAGGATAGGCAAAGTGCTTGGTAACTGTTTTGTACCGTACATGTACGTGTATAAGTGGCGGCTCGGGTGATCCCCGACTTACGGCAATTTCGTGTTACGAACGGGCCGCAGGAATGGAACTCGTTCGTAAGTCGGGGACTAGCTGTATTTGATATGTGATTCTGAATCAAATCTTTTAAGAGACGGCTCTTCTTCTACACTGCGAGGGGACTCAGATGTTATGAGAGTGCCTGATCTGATTTATTTTACTTATACTTGTGAAATAAAATGATGTATTTCATGCTGCTCTCTAGTATCCGATCAGACAGTTGTGTTGACTTTATTTACAGAATAAATCCAAATGTAGCCAAAAACCTCCTGAGAACTAATCAGCTTTTGGAAGTGCACTTCACAGAACAGGAGTTATTTAATATCTTATTTATAAGATAATAATCGAGGAGGAGCACCGCTCTAAAACACACTCCAAAATAAAAACATCTGTGTTGATTAAGCAGTGACTTCTTAAGGATGAATGAGATCCTTCATGTCTTTCTGTCAGTTCCCATCTGACTGTGCTCAAAGATTTCAAGTGACGTTTGCTTCAATTATTTACACGCTCTTCTACGTCGACATTAGAGACATCTGTCTTGTTCCAACACTCTTCAGCTTACGTAAACAAAATCTGAAGTGAACAATAAAACACAAGAGACTGAATAATAATCTAAAATTCATCAGTTCAATATTTTTTACTTATTCGCCATCAGGTCGCAGAGGCAACAGGTCCAGGAAGGAAACCAGACCTCCCTCTCCCCAGCGACACTCTCCAGCTCCTCCCGAGGGAACCAAAGGTCTTCCCAGACCAGACAGGGTCTATAAAACCTACAGTGAATTCTGGGTTTGCCCCAGGGGGTCCTCCTCATCTGACTCCTTATGATGGGGAGGAGCAATGACTCCACTCTGAGCTCCCCCTGGATGGTGGATCTCCTCACCTTACCTTTAAAGTTGAGCCTGATCTCATAGGTGAGGGTTGGAACAGTAACCAATCGGAGAGTTTTTCCTTATGGGAAGGTATGAGAGTCTAAAGAGTAAGAGAGCCTGGTAGGAGCTGCAGAAGTCCATCAGAGCAGCAAAAAGGGATCACTAAGAAAAGCTTGAAGGCTTTTACCTCAACCAAAACTCACACATGTGACAGGGACTTCAGTCTGTCACAAACTACAGGAGAACCATGACAACCATAGCACTTTGAGATTTTCTTTAATGAAAAGTGCGTTATAAATTAAATTCATTATTATTATTATTATTACCATATATCCTGGTACGCCACCCTTCCAGACAGCCTTAAACACCTTCTATGTCAGTTTGGACAGGTTGAACACAGACTCACCCTCAAGGACCCCCTGTGACCTCATGGACACTGCCTTCCAGGTGACACACACTCAGGTCCTGAAAGCTCTGAAGAAGGTGAACCCCCACAAGGCTGGGGGACCTGATTGAGTTCTTCCCAGATTTATGAAGGCCTGTGAGGAACAACTAGCTGGAGTACATGCTGACATCTTCAACCTGTCATTATCCCAGGAAGTGGTCCCCCATATTTTTAAATCCAGCATCATTATACCAGTTCCCAAAAGTCCGTACACATCCACCCCTAATGACTACAGGCCAGTGGCACAAACATCAGTTGATATGAAGTGCCTGGAAAAACTGGTCCTTAAGCACATCAACTGCATGGTCCCGGATACTGTCGACCCCCTTCAGTTTGCCTACAGCTCCAAATGATCAGTGGATGATGTGGTAACAATAGCCCTACACCACACTCTGCAACATCTGGAAATCAGCAAAACAGACCAGAATGCTCTTCCTGGACTACAGTTCGGTTTTTAATACCATCCACCCAGGCGCTGATAGAGAAGCTGACATACCTCGGTGTCTCGACTCCCACTTGTAACTGGATCCTGGACTTCTTGACAGATGGACCACAGGTGGTGATAATGGGAGGACGGGTGTCTGCTGAACTCACAGTCAGCACAGGAGCCCCACAGGGCTGTTGTCTCAGCTCTAAACTCTTTACTCTGTACACTTATGACTGTGTCTCCACCCAGAACACCACCATCGTTATTAAATATGCTGATGACACCACTATCATCCAGGAGGGGAACGAGTCAGGGTACAGGACTCTGGTAGACAACATTATAACCTATGGAGAGAAGAACAACCTCATCCTCAATACAGACAAGGCCAAATAAATCTTATTGGACTTCAGGAAGAACCCTCCGCCATTACAGCCTTTCATCATTAAAGGGACTGAGGGAGGGAGGGCTGACAGCCATAGATTCTTGGGACTGCAGGTGACATCGGACCTGAGCTGGGCTCTCAACACCACAGCCAGTGTGAAAAAAGCCCAGCAGGCTTTACTTCATCGGGCTGCTCAGGAAAGCGGGTCTGAACCAGCACCTTCTCACCCAGGTCTATAGAGGATTGATAGAAAGTATACTAACCACAAGCATCACAGTCTGGTATGGAACACCACACAAGCAGGAAGGAAGGCACTGCAAAGAGTCATAGAGACTGTGGCGAGGATCACAGGGACAAATTTCCTTCCATGGACTCGATGTATGAACAGCGCCGTCGAAGAAGAGCAGCATCAAGGACTCGCTCCATCCAGCTCACTCTCTCATCAGATACAAAACATGTTCTTCTAACCCGAGACATAGCAGAGTGGATAGATCATCATCATCATCATCATCATCATCATCATCATCATCATCATCATCATCATCATCATCATCATCATCATCATCATCATCAAAGTACAAGACAGTCTGCCACAGTCAGACTGATGGCAAAACGAAACTACTGCTCAGGTGCAATTTTAACCTACACTACTTCACTGATCACGTGACCAGGGAAGGTGTAGAATATTAACAACTTTCTGTATGATGTAGCTATAATCTACTTTATTCTTATTTTTAATTATTTAGTGTTGTTTAGTGTTTTGATGTCGACTTTGGAAGAGCTCTGCACAACAATTCCAATGTGCCTGGACTGCTGGTCTTATGCACAAATGGTAAATAAAGTACTTTGTGCCTTTTAACTCAGCTCTTTCTTCACCACAACAGACTGAAGCAACGGCGCTCTATTACTGCAGACGAGGCGGTGACTGTCAATTCATCTTCTGCACCATCACTTGAGAAAAAGACTCGAGATACATGCCAAAATGCAAAAAACAGTGAAAGGATATCGCTCACCCAACAGCACAGTCTGTTAATCAAATGCCCTTGATAAACTAATAGTGTGTTTGTGTGTGTGTGTGTGTTTTTTTATTTATAAAAGCAGGACAACATTAGCTACAAGCTTAGAGAAGGAACTCTCTTTGCCTAGCCTGGTTTAAACCAGACCCTTGTCCTTCACTTCGCTTTGGACTAGGGTCTGGCATCTCTGCCATAGACAACGATTTCTCCTGGAGATTTTTGAATGGACCAATCAGAGAACAGGAGGCAGAGTTTTGTTAGTTTAGTCTGGTGAGGTCCAGGCTATTCAGATAAATTGCTCAGAAACCACTCGGTGGATATTTTTTCTGCCACCAGTGTGTAATTATATGTCTTTAATTTACTGACTGTTGGCCTAGATGAAACATTTGAGATAAAATTCGATTTTTTATCATTTATTTTCGTAGCGCACCCGAGGCTGTTTGGAAAATATCAAACCGAAACTATTTAATATCCAGCAGATTTGACCATTTCGTGAATTGATTTAGGAACTGTTAAGCTCAGGAACACTTCTGATATAACGTCAGCGGTGAAATATATTTTTTCTCAGCAGAGAAATAATAGTTTTTTACCTTGTTTTGATGAAAATTCGTTCGTGGCGGCAGCCATTTTGAATGACGACGTCAGTCGACATCGTTCAAAACTCCGCCTTCTGCTCTCTGATTGCTCAGGAACACTTCTGATATAACGTCAGCTATGAAATATATTTTTTCTCAGCAGAGAAATAATAGTTTTTTACCTTGTTTTATTGAAAATTCCTTCGTGGCGGCAGCCATTTTGAATGACGACGTCAGTCGACGTCGTTCAAAACTCCGCCTTCTGCTCTCTGATTGGTCCGAACAAAAATCTACCGGAGAAATGGTTGTGGATGGGAGAAGTCCCAGACTGTGCAGTGAAGGGAAATGAGAATTGAGCGGAGCTGTGCAGGAAGGCGAGGGCCAGGCTACTCTTTGCCCAATTGATCTGGAAAAACTTGAGGACATTTCCAGGATTCTCCTGTGCAAAAACCACTGCTTCCCACTCTGAACACTCTGAACACTTCTCAAACTTCTCAAAGCACATCTGAGCGCTGAAGCTTAGACCAAACTAACCATTGATGCAACAAGACCTTAATCCTGAACACAACAGCTGATCTCCAACAGAACGCTGCAATGACCCAGAAAAGGTCCAGACCTCCACCTGATTAAAACTCAGGGACCCAGCTATAAGTAGTTACACAATATTTTGAAACACCTTGACTGCTTCACATTTTCACTGTATCCAATAAACTGTGGTGTGTTAAAAACACAGGAAGGACCAAATATTTATTTTAAATGAACATAATAATAATAATAATAATAATGAATTCAATGTATAGTGCACTTTTCATTAATAAAAATCTCAAAGTGCAAAGAACATGTTTTTTTTTAGTGTTACAGTAGCTAAAATTTTGTTGATGCAGTATTTCTGGCCTTCCCATTCAACAGTTTGAAAATTCCTCAGTTTTTTCCTCATTTGCTCTCGAGCAAGACGAATGTGTTTCTTCCCAATGTCAATGTCAATTTATTTCTATAGCACATAAAAACAATAAAAGCTAACCAAAGTGCTTTATAGTTAAGACAGATTTAAAAAAAAAAAGAGTAAAAATGCATCTAGTGCTACTCAAAAACACAAGTTAACAGTAAATACACAACAACAATAAATTCAGCTCAGAATTTGTTCTCAGACTCTGCATGGATGAAATGCCAAGTAATGAGTCTTCAGCAAAGATGTAAATGTCTCAACAGTCAGAGCAGTCGTTAATTTCCCTCTCCCATCTCTCTCCTGCTTTTCTGCTCTTTATCTTGTGTATCAGAGCTTCTATTTACACATCTTCCAAATCATGAACAACTGTCATGAATCTGGTCAGCTGGACTTTTACCCAACTGATAACATTTTTCAACCAAGCGACAGGGTCCTGGAGAGCCCTCGTGTCCCGCTGAGACGCATGCGGCAGGATACGTCATGGATCCGTGGGGAGAGTGGAAGTTGTTATTATTATTATGTTATCGGCTGTTGAAGAAGACAACGGCAGCAGTTTCGGCCATGGCAAAGCTACCGACATGCGTGAAGGTTTGGTTCTGCTTTGATCACTCAAATCAGCCGATTTATGAGCTCAACTGTAAGATGGAAGTGATTTGTGAGAATTGCAGGCCACTTGTGGCTTCTAGGACTCGCCAGCATATAGGGGATGACCTCCGAGGGAGCTAATAAGCATGGACCAGTGGAACGCCCACAAATCTGGCCATTTTGGATCGAAAGTACCAGCAAAACTGAAAGCTGGCGAGAAATAACAGTCTGCCTGAAAAAACATCAACAACTGTTTGTGGCTCGTTTGAATCCGACTCCCCGTTTTACGGTGGCCCTAAGGGGTAAATGAACTATAAAAAAATAAAATTACATTTGGAAAAACACAACAAAAACACAACAACATTTGAAAAAACAAAATTACATTTGATAAAAACAGAATGAGATTTGAAAAAACGGAATTACATTTGATAAAAACAGAATGACATTTGGAAAAAAAACTGAATGAAATTTGAAAAAACAGAATGACATTTGGAAAAACGGAATTACATTTAAAAAATCAGAATGTAATTCCGTTTTTCCAAATGTCATTCTGTTTTTTTCAAATGTAATTCCGTTTTTCCAAATGTCATTCTTTTTTTTTTTTTTTCAAATGTACAGTAATTCTGTTTTTTCCAAATGTCATTCTGTTTTTTCAAATGTAAATCCATTTTTTCCAAATGTCATTCTGTTTTTTCAAATGTAATTCCGTTTTTTTCTAATGGGATTCGGGTCACTTCCACTTTGGCCACTTCCGGTTTGGCTTAATGTAATTCCGTTTTTTCTAATGTGATTCCGGCCACTTCTGCTTTGGCTTAATGTAATTCTGTTTTTTTCAAATGTCTTTCTGTTTTTTTCAAATGTAATTTCATTTTTTTTTTTTCAGATGTAATTTTGTTTTTTCAAATGTTGTTGTGTTTTTGTTGTGTTTTTCCAAATGTAATTTCGTTATTTTTTTATGTACAGGTAGTTCATTTACACCTAGGGCCACCATACCGTTTGGCCTTAAAGCAGGCCAACATCAATTTTCTCCTGGGATATGTGTTCCAAACTTGCCTGCACTTGAACCAAACATCTCAACTTCAGCTTAGCCCAAATTATTTTGAAATGGATCATGATGTAACTTTTAGCAAAATACACAGCATACTGTTGATTTTATTTTATTTTAAGTCTCTCTTTTTAATGTTTTACGGCTTTTCTCACAGTGAGCTTGACGTGGAGCACTTTGAGATGCATTTTTTTAACACAAACTTTCCTTAAAATGTTTCAAGACATCTGTCGAGAGATGTGATGAAGGAATTTTAGCTTTAAAAAAATGCAAGCAGATTTTGATTCATGGATTAACTGGGCTAAAGATGACAAACAAAAATACCATTCTCAAATTCTTGTTTCAGCAACGTCAGACAAAAGTAAAAATGGTATTTAATTTTTTGTGCTTCTTAATTTTTTTGCTTTAAGAGTTCAGAGCTCGTAGCTTGGCAGGCCTCAAGAGACCCATCCAACACTTGCCTGTGATTATGAACCCTGCAGGGCACAAGCTGCTGGAACATAAGTGAAATTTATATGCGACAATATATTCTCTGCAAGACCCTGCTGTTGTCATGAGCCTAAATTTACTGCCTTTCACCATGACTGCTTTTAGAGTTATACTGAAGATCTAAGGTCGCGTTTTCAAGGGTGGTGCAGGATGACACTACAGGAATTTCAATGAATGGAGTAGAAAGCAAATTCTTCTCCCCGTGGAAGTGAAATGAGGTGAGAAATGTGTTATAAATGTATTCTAAAACATTTCAAATCTTTATTGCTGCCAGTAAAAATAGAAGGTGTATTGTATACAGAAATATAAAGGTTAGCAATCCATATTACAGCCCAGTATGTATGAAAGTACCCTGCATGGAGACTAACAGAAAAAAACGTGTGTATTTTAAATGTAACTGGAACATACCAGGTACTTGTCCTGTAAGTCCCAGGCTGTGGTAGTTATTGGTACTATAAACACTTGAAAGGGGAATATTTGCTGATGATTTAGAGGCTACATGAGAAAACACAACATTAGCCATCTTCAGCTGCTTGAACAAAGTCACGTCACAGAGGCAACAGATCCAGGAGAGAAACCCAGACATGTGTCCCCAAGCGGCACTGTCCAGCCCAGGGGTCTGCAACCTGCGGCTCTGGAGCCACATGTGGCTCTTTGGTCCCCCTGCAGCGGCTCTTTCAAGCTTTGACCAAAACCAAAATAAAACTGAATTTTATTGGTTGTTGTAACAACAACTAAAATTACTAGTTTTAGCAATTTTCCTGTAATTTATTTAGCAAATATATGAATACAGGTGGTCCCCGACTTACGAGCACATCGACTTACGAGGTTCCGAATTTATGAGCTATCATATTTAATAAAAATATGAAACAATTTTTTGTTTTGTTTATATGTTCTTAATTTCATGTGTACAGCACTTTGTTGCAGCTGTGGTTTTTTAAAATGGCTTTCTAAATAAAGTATTATTATTATTATTACATATTATTATTATTTTGAAGCCGATTACGCAGTTTCCGCCTTTCAGCAGTGTCCGGCGGTGTTCGGCGGTGTTCGGCTGTTTAGCCAGTTAGCTCCGGCCTCGAGAGCCGGGTTCGGACGGACAGTGTCCGTTTAGAGGTTCCTGCGCTCGGATACATGAGCAGGAGCTGAACGCGGTTTTGTGGAGTGACGGATGGACGAAGGAAAACGATGCTGTGAAGCAGCAGACAGCGAGCTGGACCGGCTGCGGCAGCCTTGGATGGGCTAACATGCTAACGGGTGCTGCTAATGGATGGGCCTATTGTTTTGGATAGACGCCGCGGAGACTCACCGGGGACACGGAGCCGACAGGCGGCGGAGCTCGCCTCAATGTCTGCCTGGCAGCCTCAGATGTTGGATTGTTATCGAGCTAACAGCTGCGGCAGCCTTTTTGGAGGGTCTAACATGCTAACGCAGCGGAGCTAACGCAGCGGAGCTAACGCAGTGGAGCTAACGCAGCGGAGCTAACGCGGCGGAGCTAACATGNTCACAGCACCATCCAGGGTCTTTGCACAAGGGTGATGTTTCTCATCTTTAAAATCAGCCACATTTATGCAAGCTGGCGCCGAGCAATTAATCACCACATTATTAGATACGCATCAATAAGTCGTGATGCCCACCACGCCTTTTGATTAGAGGCTGGGCAAACTCTGGAAGAATGATTTGGTGAATAGTCACCAATTATCTGTTAAATACATGAAATTTGTGGTCTTCTGGTCCCCCCTCTTAACACAAAACACTCAAACTCATTGGAAATGATCAAGAGGTTTTTAAAGATAATATACGGTGATGTATTTGATGTATATACACGCGTACAGTGTGTTTTCAGAAAAATTATATTTCAGCTATCCTCATATCAAAGAAATCAAACTGTTGAATTTGCTTCATTACACATAGATTACAACCTACTGTATATTGTTAATACACTATAAAAACTAGAGATGCACCGATCCGATACCAGTATCGGTATCCGATACCAGCACTATTTAAGTATCAGATATCGGATCCAGCCTGCCGATACTTTTCTGATCTAGCTTCAAAGAGCACTTCTGTTCAATCACATTCTGTGACTGCTTTGACAGTGTGTGAGTTCAACCTAATGAAGACACTCTTAAGCCTTACAAAAGGGAACCCACTACCTTTAACAGCACACAGGACAGGAGGCTTGTATACCACACACATGTCCTCCTTACTCATGGTGCAACTGAAAAAACAAAAAAAGTGCTAAGCATGATGGGAAAGACAACACAGCCACTCTCCTTAACCACTAAGAGAGTGGATTTTGTTGTCTTTCCCATTATAACCAATAGTTATAACCAATAGATTTGTCCAGCTAAAGCTGAAAAAACTAAAAAAGCGCTAAGCATGATGGGAAAGACAACACACTCCCCTTAACCACTAAGAGAGTGTATTTTGTTGTCTTTCCCATGATGCTTAGCGTTTTTTTTAGTTTTCCAGCTTTAGCAGTGAGCCATGAGCTACTGTTGTTTTTAGTTTTCCAGATTTATGGAGAAAAACTAAAAAAATGCTAAGCATTATGGGAAAGACAACAAAATACACTCTCTTAGTGGTTAAGGGGAGTGGCTGAGTTGTCTTTCCCATCATGCTTAGCACTTTTTTAGTTTTTGGGCTTCAGAGTGTCTACATTGGGTTTATGCCACACAATGTTAAAATGAATAGTTTGGGTACAAAAGTTTCATTATACAGAGTCACATACCTGAACAGTATTGGATCGGAAAAGTATCGGTATTGGTCGATACTCACTTACTAAGTATCGGATCGGAAGTGAGAAATGTGGATCGGTGCATCCCTAATAAAAACATGGATTACGATGCAGTTTGATTCAGTACAGTCTGTCGTGGCGCCTCGTTCGAAGCGTTTTTGCTTCCCTTAGGAGACGATGAGTTACAGAAACGTTTACCACAGAGCCCAACATGAAGACAAGACAATCTTAAACTCCCGGAGTGCAGTGAAAATATGTTTTAACCAGATGCAGTGATGAAGCTCACAAAGTTTATATAAATAAATACACCTGGACTTCTCAGAACATTTGCAGGCACGAAGCAGAAAAGCTGATGTAAGCGAACACGAGCTTCTTCATCCCCGAGAATGTTTGTAATTAACACACGTCTGTTGGGACGAGGCAGAATGCAGAACCAACGCTAATGGTCTTTACAACAGGAAGTCACTGAGAAAAGCCTAAAAGATGGAAGCAGTTTAACAAGTCCTCTGTTCCTAACAACGTTTTATGTATTGAAAGTCGTCTTTGACCAAAATGCTTTTGTGAAAAGAAAAAAAAAATACATTTTGGTTTCAGTGTTGTTCTGGCAGGTATTTAAAGCTGAGTAATTAGTAACAAACTACATGAATCAAAGTAGAGCAAACTGAAACTGAGACCGCTTCAACGGATGAACAGTGTTTGATAAACACCTAATAAAACATCAAACTCTTAAATAACCAAATTGTAAAACATAAAGAAATCTTTTAAAAAGTATCTATTGAGAAGTAGTGCATTTTAATTAGTTTTAGTTGTTATAATTTAAAGGGTACAGATATTTTTGTTAAACCACAATACAGAACAAGTTTAAATGGTTGTTTTACTTCAATACATGGAATTGGTATATGGAATGGATTGGAATATGATGTTAAAGTTGCTCAGTCAATGTCTGTATTTAAGAAAATGATTAAGAATAGATTGTTGAAAAGTTATGTGTGAATGTTATAGATTTAAAATCTCTATAAATTAGTTCTATTGTTATGAGTTATAAATATGGCATATGGATAATTTTTGCTTAAATTGATTGTTTAAATGGAATTTTGCTTATAAAAAGAGGCAGATATTACAAGATTATCTTCTTCTTCTGCTTCCTTTCATTTTAAATTTGTTCTTCATTTCTCTATATCGTTCTGTAAATTTTATTTTTTGTTATTTTGTGTTTTAAATTTGAAATGAATAAATAAATAAAATAAATACATTTTAGCAAAGGGTGAGTCTTTGCTTAACATTGAGGAGTTCAAATGTTCCTGAGTAATTCAAAACATCAAGGCTCAACAATCCTGGTAGAAATCCAACAGTGTTCAGTCAGGTCATCTGGACGGCTTCTTTTTTTTCCTCTTAGACGTTTCATCCTTCATCCAAAGGACTTCTTCAATCTGAGGAGTCATTAAAATAACCTGATTTCCACTTACAGCATACTCCATAATGGGGGGGAAATAAAACAGTTTGCTGGTGCAAAGATGGCCTTCCGGGCCCGCCCTCTCCCCCGTCAACTCCTCTGAGACGGTGTTTTATGATATTTCAAATCAACCCAAAGGTTTAATGTTTTATCATACAGTATTTTAAACCATTTGTCAGGCTCGTGAAGGATAGGCACAGCTTGTTTAGAAAAAAACAAACACAGACTCCCTTAAAAATAATGATGTTATTTATTAAAGAAAACTGTGACAGAAAAAGGAAAAAGGTAAACATACATGTTCAATCACACAAACTGTTATTTGCTAGAATCAATGGCCCTCATGCACGAAAATGTTCTTATTCTTATCCTAAATTTCTCCTACTTTTGTTCGTACGAAGCGTTCGTACGAACATGCCACGTCAGAACCAACAAAGTCTTCTATCCACAGGAAAAGCGTGTAAACGGGCTGCTTAAAGGTGATGAATTCCACCTGTTCTACTCACCTGCGCGTGCTCGCGTGAAGTAATTTACATAATTTCCACCCCTCAAAACACCATATAAGGCCACGCTTCCTGCCTTCTGACAGCAGGAAGTGTCCATTCATTCAAACTCATGAAGTAAAATGAGGAACTTCACGCGTTCGGAGATCTGCTCTCAGTCGCGCTGTGGCTACCCCCCCCCCCCCTGCAGGTGTCGGATGGTCAAATATCTTTAATGTTAGTGTAAAGTTTGTAAACAACTGTGTAGTTTCACTTATTCAGAAGAGCTGTGGCGCACCGCTGCCCCCCACCCCCCCGCAAGTGTCGGATGGTCAAATATCTCTAATTTCAGTGTACTGTGTTACATTATAGTTTCACTTATTCAGAAGAGCTGTGGCGCACCGCTACCCCCCCACCCCCCGCAAGTGTCGGATGGTCAAATATCTCTAATTTTAGTGTACTGTGTTACATTATAGTTTCACTTATTCAGAAGAGCTGTGGCGCACCGCTACCCCCCACCCCCACCCCCCGCAAGTGTCGGATGTGTTTTTCAACAGAAGCATTTTAAAATGTCTCTAAACTACAGTTAACTTCATATTAATATTGTAGTGCATGCTGTGTGTCCCGTGGGTCGTACAGTATCAGAAATCAAGAATAAATGGTTTGATCTGAAAATGGCTTCAAACAAACGTCTCGCCGCAGCACGGACAGGAGGAGATCAGTCTGCGAGATGGATGGACAATACTGTAAATGCCACGCTGCAAGACGCGTGCCAACATGTTTTGCAGCACAAATGATGCGCGCACCTCCTGGTCAGCGCGCAACCACCACATTCTGCAGGTTATATTTCGAATCAGATATAATAATCTATTGCTCCGATGGTGTTTGACACAAGATCAGTCTTAATTCGTACTTGTTCTGCGGCGGTGTGAATTTTATGTACCTGGGTGTTAATATGAGGAGCGGCTTTGATGACCAAGGAGCGCACGACTCACTGAAGCCTGCGCGACACACCAGACAAATTAAACTTAAAATTATAATTCTAATTCAAACAGAATAACCTATTGTCAAGAATAATTATGGTGCGTGATTTTTTTAAACTCTAAATATTTTCTAAATAACGAAATATGAAGTTATTCGTGGAGAAGATCCGTCTGGATGACAGCAGACTGACGCTCCTAAAATATACGACAGGTCCGGACCACTCGTAGATTTTGTTCGTATCTGAATAAATTCGTAGGATACGAAAACAGTGTTGGATGCCACAAATGATCCTTAATCACTCGTACGCACAGGATAAGCACATATCTGTGCGTACGAACGGTTTGTGCATGAGGCCCAATGTGTCATTTATTAAACCCCGCCACAAAGAACAGCACACACAACAAGGCATTGATGTTACAAGAAATTCTCACCATGTGACACAAGAGTCGGGAAGCCGCTTTCAACTCAGATGAGAATCACCATCAACGCAGCCGGACGGCTGGGCCAAAGCCTCACGGTAGACCTCAACGCCTTTGTGTGAGCGTTCTGCATTTATACCTTGTGGGGTGTATGTATGTGTGCGTGATGCACCCACTCTCATCTGAACCAAACAGACGGTCATGCCAAAGTGGTTCAAAACACTAAAGTTCATGCTCATTAATCCAGGTGTAAACCCATCAATAGCTGTGTTTCCATCCATTTTCATTTCGATTTTTGAGCTAATTTTTGAAATCTCGCAAATATGTAAATACAAATTAATGCGAAGCAGAAGTGTTTCCATCTGCTGGCTTGAAGCGCATCTACCAAGCCACGCACAGCGTCATTACGTCAGACGTCAGCGTCATTACGTCAGACGTCAGCACTGCGCATGTCTACAGTAAACAGGAAGTAGCAGTTGAAAACAGAACCCGGCCACACATCTCGTCAAAATGGAGAGAATATTTCAGGTACGTGTTGCTATCGGGCAAGTTGTATTTATTCTGTCATGCCAACTAGTTTTAGCGATGTTACATGTTGTCCGGAGCGGAAACAGCTGATCAGTCACGTGACGTGAATGTTCGCTTCGGCAGCACGAGTCGGCAAATGTGTTTCCATCTGTCGTTTTGCGCATCTGCTCGGTTTCGAAGATCCCAAAAACCACCTCAAGCGAGCGTATAAACTTTTTGGCGAATTTCAGGAAGTAACTCGCATTTTGCCGTTTCCATTAAGCTTTTCTGCTGCGATACTTCAAAATGCGCACCTAGAAACCTTGATGGAAACACGGCTAATGTTCAGTCAGGTCATCTGGACGGTTTCTTTTTTGATGGCTCCTCAGACTGAAGAAGTCCTTTGGATGAAACGTCTCAGGAAAAAAAAAAAGTCCAGATGACTTGACTGAACATTGTGATTCCTGAGGATGAATCAACAAAATTGGGGCCTCGTCCTCAGTAATGAGGGCGTTGCTTCAGTCGGTTGGGGTGAAGGAAGAGTTGAGTTGAAAGGCAAAGCTCTTGATTTACTGCTCTGTCTATGATCCAACCTGTGGTCATGTATCCAGGATCTCATCCTGAAGGTCATGATCCAAACCTCAAGTTAGCTTCCTCTGCAACATGGCCAAGCTCAGCCTTAGAGAGAGTGAGGAGCTCCGTCATCCAGGGGGAGCTCGGAGTAGAGCCGCTACTCCTCCGCATCAAAAGCGGAAGTGTGTCATCTACAGTATTTTCTAGTGTATAGGTCGCATTGGCCAATCATCACCAATAGATTGGAAAAATCCCTAGATAGGTCGCACTGGTGTATAGGTCGCACCTACGTTTAGCTCTGCTGCAAATGTCTGCCACAGGAGCGCACAGCAAGGCTTTTAAGAAGATTAACACTTAAAAACAATTATTTGTTTGATAAAAATTATAGCAAATATATGTCTGAGCTGAACTTTTCCTTAATAAATGAACGTAATTGTGAAATGAGCTGGATTTAAAAATTTGTTTCACCGAAAGTGATAACAAGCCATATACAGGTAGTCCCCGACTTACGAGCGAGTTCCGTTACAACGAGTTGCTCGTAACACGAAAATTCGTAAGTTGGAACACGAAGCACGTGTTCTCGTAAGTCCGGATTTTCACTCGTAAGTTGGAACATTTATGCTAGCGCTACTACGAACACTCGTTTTTCATCAAAAACATTCATATTAGTTCATAAACATGGTCGGAAACGTGTTTCCAAACGGTTAGCTAACACACTTTCATCTAAAAACACAAAAAAGTGCTGTATTTTTTACAAATTTACTTCTCGTTCGCCAGCTCGTAAGTCCGGATGCTCGTAGGTCAGAGCGCTCGTAAGTCGGGGACTACCTGTATAGGTCGCACCTGATTATAGGTCGCAGGCCTTGAAAAAACCATAAAAAGGTGTGACCTATACACCAGAAAATACGGTAATTAGGAAGCCTCCTGGACACATCCAGGGGTTTTCCAGGCACATCTGGTAGGAGGTCCTGCAGAAGCCCCAGAATTTACTGAAGGGATTGCGACTCTTCTCTGGCCTGGGAACATCTCGGGAGGAGGAGCACCATGTGTCGTTGTGTCCTTGAGCAAGACACTTAACCCCGAGTTGCTCCCGGTAGGACTGGAAAGCACCTTGCATGGTAGTCTGCCGCTACCGGTGTATGAATGTGTGTAGCATTCAATGTGTGTAGCACTTTGAGATTTTCACTAATGAAAAGTGCGTTATAAATTGAATTCATTATTATTATTATTATTATTATTATTAGGAGCTGGAGTGTGTCTCTGGGGAGAGGGAGGTCTGGGTTTCTCTCCTGGACCTGCTGCCTCTGCAACCTGTTTACTGATAAGTGGTAGAAGATGGAGATGAAATGGGATTTTCCTTTTCATTTCATCATCATCCAATAAAATGAAGTTCTAATACAATTTGGGAACTTTGGTGTTATTTTTTGGAACATTGCTACATTTATTTCATTTAAAATCATCAAACGGTGACAAGCTACATGAATTATTTTAGTCAAAAAAATCAAGGTCAAGGTTCGTTAATGTCATTCCACCACATGTGGTGCATGTGGTGGAATGAAATTGTGTACACAGGGTCCCAGTGACATCCAACAAAAGTATAAATTGTAAAAGAAACAGTAATAGGATCCAAGATATGAACTAAGAGTACGCTCCGCACTAATAGTGCAAAAACAGTAATACGTCGAACAGCAGCACGAACATGAGTCTGTGTGAGCAGATGAGAATGAATGAACACAGCAACATCAAATTAATCAGCAGCATGGATAATCAGCAGCACATATCCACAATCAAGTGGCATTTAGGGGATGAAAGAGTACATCATTTTTAAACTCGACGTTAACATAATAAAACTCGAGTAGTTGATGACATCATAGGATCTCAAGATGCAAATAAATAAATAAATAAAACCGCAAGAAAACGTAATTTATTACACGTAGTCCTCGACTTACGACGGCCGCGAGTTATGACGTTTCGGGTTACGACACGTATCTCCGTAAAAAAATTAAAAAAGTATATATATATATATATATATATATATATTTTTTTTTAAATTTATTTATTTATTATTATTTTAAAAAATTTAAGCCAATAGACCTTTTACCAGTTGACGTCATCACGCAAAGCTTGCCTGAAACGAGCGTTCTGATTGGACGGCAAAAAGCCGCGCCAATTTGAAACCGGATCTCGGGGGTTAGTAGGAAGGAGCCGGGTAGCTTTAATGATGGCGAGTAGTAATTTAGAA
Organism: Garcialebias charrua; assembly: GCA_038048925.1. Taxonomy (NCBI): domain Eukaryota; kingdom Metazoa; phylum Chordata; class Actinopteri; order Cyprinodontiformes; family Rivulidae; genus Garcialebias; species Garcialebias charrua. Next base: position 12,959 of record JBBPBX010033142.1, on the reverse strand, counting down.
GCTTGTTTTCTTAAAATAGTGAACAACCGCTGGTCAAAATGCCTGAACATTGTGCCGCGGACACGAGAGGAGGAAACCGCACGCCCATACACATTGTCTTAGACAGGGTTGCTTTTTTGGCTACAGATGAACCGTGCGCGCGGCGGGGCTGCCTGAACCTTCACCCAGGCAGGAGCCACTAAGTCCCGGCTACACCTGATCCAGTGCGCCCTGGAGGTCCAGAACCGGCTGGACCCAGCCAGGAGCCACTAAGTCCTGGCTACAGATGAACCGTGCGCGCGGGGCTGCCTGAACCTTCACCCAGCCAGGAGCCACTAAGTCCCGGCTCAAAAAATCATGCATTTACTGGTAGCTTAATGATTTTAGAAGATTCGGTTAACGGTTGGCTTATCAAACGTTTTGACATTCCACTCACCTGCTCTTCAGTGGGGCCGAAGGAAGAATCTCCTTGCATGTCGCAGGTCGAAACAGGCAGAAACCCCAACACACGCAGCGGACCGAAGAACAACGCGGTCTCGTCGAACCAGCTAGCTGCTGCTAGCTTAGCAGCTGTCCAGTAGCATTCCGCTGCGGGAGATCGTTCTCCGCCCTGTCTGTTTCCCATATCCAAGATGTAATGTAGGAACGTAATCCACGGAGCTTGGATCATTAATGTCCATGCCAGATAAAAAACGCACACACGTTGATGCTTCGTGCCGGGGTGAAATCCTGCCTGTACCGGCCGGCGGTGGTACTTCCTTCTTTTAGTCGCTCTACTCGACTTTCCCAGAGGGACGTTGTAAAACGAACAAGTCTCACCTTCTTCTTTTACTCGTTGAAGTTGCCTGGAACAATTATAAACACAACAGAAGTCCTTTTTCCCCATCGCAAACGAAGGCAGTACAGTATTGATAACACCAGAGTAACTCCCCGCGCTTACCCCAGACTTCCGGTAAATTCTGGAAAAATACGAGTGCGCATGCGCGATGACGTCAACTGGTAAAAGGTCAATTTACGCAGTTTCCGGTTTCCCGTTTTGCTAGCTGTGGAGGCTACAGCTGTACTCTCTAAAAAAGCTAAGTCTGGTCCTCTGGACATTCAAAAAACAAAACAAAACTAAGCTGGACAGGCAGAAACAGGCAGCAGCTGTGGAAAAGTAGCTGTTTTATGGATGGCGATTTTACAACGTAAACAAATGCAGAATCCAGAGGAGGAACGGCGTGACTGCTTCACCACAGCATAACAGTAGGAAATTAACTCTTTTTTCACTTCATTGTGGCTCTGAAATGTATGTGTTTTTTGATAATTATGTAGGGTACTGTGTTAGGATAGGCTAAAGGCCGAGATACACTGAAGCAGACTCCGTATACGCACGTATGCACGCATATTTTGTGCGTATGTTTTCGCTTCTATACTTTCAGAAACTATCAGCTTTCAAACGCTCGCGTTCTCCTTGTTGTAATATGAGCAGCTGAGCACGGATGAGCTCGCTGATTGGTCACTTTGACACGCCTACTGAAATGATTGACAGATTTCAGTCAGCTCAAAGTGAAACCTATCATGAGCAGCTCGCTGAAGACCGCTGCGGTGTTCTGATGCGGTGTTTCTACTATATATGTTATAAAAAGTTCTCTCAGAAATAAAAATAATAACAGGGAGTGCTTTTCCTGCAGCACACAGCCCACCAGGGAATATATAAAACATTGCGCACCCAGGTAGGACCTGAATTCATTCATTTCATTCATCGAGTGAACGGAGGAAGAAGCGGTTACTTGACTTTAGGCAAAAAAACAAAAGAAAAGGCCCGATCAGCGATAAAGAAGGGGAATTTATTTAATTTGTGTAACATACAAAACAGTCCGGCGCCGGGGAAGTTTAGGTCAGACACCGCGCATCGCGTATGCGCATCGCGTATGCGTAGTAAAAAAATACTTTTGCGCGTACTTGCCCTGAGGGGCTACGCGGGGCTACGCTTTTGCCACAGCGTACGTACGCTGCGTATAGGCGTATCGTGAGGACGCTCGAGTGTATCTCGCCCTTAAGTGCTTGGTAAAATACAGTACTGTACGTATAAGGTGCAGTTTGGACGTATGTTTCGAGTTACGTCGAAATTCGAGTTACGACGCCACGTAAGAATGGAACTCCGTCGTAAGTCGGGGACTACCTGTATTTACAAAAACGACCAACAAATCATTGGGAGGGTACATTATGCTCCTATCATTCATCATACTGCAAATAAGTCACAGGCAAACCAAAACTATTAGTTGTTATTAAGCTGCAAAAGTGAAAGCAACGTGCAACACATAAAAAACTAAACTAAAAACAGTTGACCACCCCGCACCGCTGCCCGTGGTGCTGCGCATTAGGTTTAGTTTTAGAGATTAATATGTTAATAGTTTTTTTATAGGTTTAGAGATTAATGTTTTTTGCTTTTGTTTGTGAAACAAGGTCAGTGGAAGCTGGTTCTGGTTTGGTCTATTGGACTTGGTGTTACACCATATTCTGTGACCAGCACACTTCTACTAGCTAGCCCACGCTCTGTGCAGATCACGTGACACAATGACGTAACTGCAACATAATGACGTCACTACAAATACTCGATGTGAAATTTAAAAACTCGATATTTGTCCTGGGAATCGACGTGTAGATCACTCGAGAGATCTGTTAAAGCCCTAGTGGCATTACAGTAATTGTTTTCACAGTGATTATCCTGGTTAGAGATTCATGAGTCTAACAGCCTCAGGGTAGAAGCTGTTCCTCAGTCTAGTGCAGGGGTCTGCAACCTGTGGCTCTGGAGCCACATGCGGCTCTTTCAAGCTCTGACCAAAACTGACATAAAAGTGAATTTTATTAGTTGTTATAACAACTAAAAGGGCTAATTTTAGCAGTTTCTCTGTAATTTCAATAGCTAATATAAGATTACTGTACTAGAAACATTACATGGGGTAAAACACACTCACTTTCACTTTTTGCTTCATTTCTTCAAAGTAGGCTGCATGATTTTTCTACAATTAAAAAAATCACATAAGAATGCATAGTTTATTGTTTTAGTTTTTAGAAACTGGGCAAAAACTATATATTTTTTCCTTCTTTACATGAATTTCGACTTTTATTTTGTCTTAGAATGTAAAAAATATCAATAAATGTTAATAGTCGTTACGTAGATATTTTTAGTTTGATAAAATCACCCAGAAAAGTGCCCTCCAACAAACTTAAAGTTGTCCATGGGCCACCAGTTGAGAGAATCCCAGTTGTAGCAGGTATTGTGGCTCCGGACACTTAATTTAGTGAACAAAAGGGCAGAAATGGCTCTTTTGATAGTAAAGGTTGCAGACCCCTGGTCTAGTGGTTCTACACAATTCTCGAGGGCAGCAGGGCAAGAAGTGTGTGTGCTGGGTGAGTGGGGTCCTTCATGATGCAGGTGGCCCTCTTCCTGCACCTGGAGGTGTAGATGTCTGTGATGGTGAGGAGGCTGACTAACGGATGCAATCTTGCAGAATGCAATCTCTGGAACATTCGTGCAAAAACCTCAAATATGAAAAGCATTCTGATTTTAATAAAAGTTTAATTCTCTTGTTTTTATATAAATCTCGAAGAGGCCAAATCAAACAAGAAGCAGAGTCTGGTCTGAGGTGCAAATGATGGAGGTCCATCACCCAGACTAATAAAACGAAGGTTATTGTAAAGCCTTATAACGCTGCTCCATTCAGAAGTCAAAGGCTGAGAATAAAAGCATTTTAATAAAAACCTGGGTTGGTGGACATGAAAAGAAAGTGCGATGAAAAGCTTCTCCAGATTAATTGACACTCGTGGGTCCATTAAATACTCGCAATGGGCTGGTGATCAGAGCACTCCATTCTGCGAGGTTCAAAAGCGATCATGGGAGTTAATTACGTTCAAAGAGTGCTGTGGCTCCATCACGCAGGACTGTGAGGATTGATGGCAGGCGTCACAGAAAAATCTAATAGAAGAGTGATTAGCGTTCTCTGGAGACGGCCAAAGACTCGCTGCTGACTCGAGCTCCTCTACTGCAACTCGTCAACTGTTTTTCAGCAGTGATGCGTTCGTAGGGACATCCTGATCCAAAGGTTGTGTCCTCGAACAGTCCCACACCAGATGAGGCAGTATTCTGTCACCGTGCTCTGAATTTACTGGGATTTAGTTTCTCAAAAACATTTCTTTGAATTTCTCGTTTCTGAGCCCAATTGCAGTTCTGTAAAGGTTTAAAGTAGTTTAACTTTTAAGTGGATTCTAAAATTATTTTCTTCAAAAACAATCAAAAGCAACATTCATAGTCCGATGCTGAAAGTTTATTTATATTTTATAAATACAGTTTTCAATTGTTTGCATGGGCTATCTGTGAATTTTCACATTATTCCTTTCAAGTGAACTTTTACAAAAGTTTTTTTAATTGTTAAGTTTATTTAAATAGAATATTGCTTTCTGCCATAACTTAGTCCATTATTATATATATTTTTTAAAGCTGAAGTTTTTAACTTGGATTATTTTATGTTTATGCACAATCATGCAGTGCAAGGTGTCATGCTCAAGGTGTGTACTGAGGATGACTCTCGGCTTCTACCCCAGCAGACTTTTAGCTTAATATATGTTAAATCAACTGAACTATACTGTAGTCATTTTGTTATAGACTGATTAGCTGTGGTGCCCATTTTGAATTTGACTGACTCCAAAAAAATAATCATATTTAAGCAAACATCAAAGGATTACGTTCTGAAAGTTTTAAAATTCATCCTGTGGTTCATTGGATATTTTGCTAACAGAGAGCTGTAATTTTAAATGGTTCATAGCTCAATTTAAGAAACAATTATGTGCAATTTGTTGGCGCTCACAATTTGTGTTGTTGATCCGAGTCAGTTAAGTTTATAAATAATACCCTATAATATGTGATATCACAGTACTGTAGCTGAATTTTAGCTATTTTTGTGTTGCTAAGGTTAATAAGTTGTGGTATCTTGAATTAAGTTGAAATGCACTGATAATGATTACTTCGTTTAATTGTGTGAATGTTTATAAAGCATTCATACTAATGAGATCTGTTTTTGTCTAAGTTTTTCGGCTTTTAACTCGTTCCGTAGTGTTTGTTTTATTTTAACGATTCGTTCATCGAAACGTTCAGCTCGTTAACGAAGTTCCTGCTTTGACTGTTGGTGCAATGACATTTTTACCTTTTGTAACATTTTCTATTTTCAGCCACGTTTTCCTAATTGAAAATTAATCTTTGTGCAACATATTACTGCTGATATAATTTGTTCTGCTTCGGCTTTTTCCAGTTTCTTTCAGCTATTTTTAGCCTTCTTCGGCTCCTTTTAGCTTCTTTATGGTCATTTTTTGCCATTTCTACATTTATTTTATTTTGCTGCTCTTTCCATTTCTTCCTTCTAATTTCAGCTTTGTTGTGCTTCTTTCAGCTTTTAAGTCACTTTTAGCTCCTTTTCCCTAATTTCAGCTTATTCTGATAATCAAAGTCAAAGTCAACTTTATTGTCAGATCTGCAATATGTACTGTACAGGACATACACAGGACCGAAATTGCGTTTCTCTCAGTCCCTCGGTGCAACAGTAAACATCTAAACATTGAAACACTGAAACATATAATAATAGACATAAGCATAAAATAGTAAAACTAACACTGTCCTGAGTTTTTTGCATAGTGGTATAAGAGTATGAAAATTTACACCAACTCTAAAACTAAAACATTAAACATTTAATGAACATAATACTGTCCTGAGTTTTTGCATACTAGTATAAAAAAAGAGTATAAAAAGTATAACTAAAATAAACTAAAGGTTTCTAGCATTGACATTTGCAAAGTGGCAAAGCAGCGTATGAGTTAATGTACACAGTATATGTATGAGGTAGTAGTTGATGTTGTTATAGAGGCAAAAAGTGGCATATGCAGTAAGGCACATTGGGCATCCCTAAATAAGACCGTTCAGAGCACATTGTATATGTATCAGCAGTGGTGTAGATATTAGAGTAGTGTAAATGTAAACAGTAGTAGTTACATGTAAGCAGTAGTAATAAAAGTAAACAGTATTAATAAATGTAAACAGAGAATGTAAACAGTATTATGATTATAGGCAGTGATGTAATACAAACATTAGTGCAAGTATGAGAAGTAGTGCAAACTGTATGAGCACATGACCGAGAGCTTAGTGAATAAACCGTTTGATGACACAGAGTCCAGTGTTAAAATCTTTGTGTTGTGTGGTAATGTGTGAGAAAGTTTTAGTGTTAAGGCAGTTCAAATGGGAGGGGGGGCAGAGCAGGCAGAGTGTTTAGCATCCTGACTGCCTGATGAACAGAGCTGTCTCTCAGTCTGCTGGTTCGAGTTCAAATGGGAGTCTGCTGGCAGTTCAAATGGGAGGGGGGGCAGAGCAGGCAGAGTGTTTAGCATCCTGACTGCCTGATGAACAGAGCTGTCTCTCAGTCTGCTGGTTCGAGCCTGGAGACTCCTCAGTCTCCTCCCTGATGGCAGCAGTCTAAAGCGGCTGTGTAGTGGGTGTGTGGGATCACCTGCCATGCGGTGGGCTTTCCGAGTGAGGCGTTTGCTGTGTAAGTCCTGCAGTGAGGGGAAGGAGGTGCCGACTATCTTCTCAGCTGCTCTCACAATGCGCTGGAGGCTCTTGCGGCAGGATGCAGTACATGCACCAAACCACACAGTGATGCAGCTGGTCAGGACACTTTCTATGGCACCTCTGTAGAAGGTGCTCATGATGGGGGTTGAAGCTCCAGCCCTTTTCAGCTTGCGGAGAAAGTAGAGACGCTGGTGAGCCTTCTTTGCCAGTGCTGCAGTGTTCCTGCTCCAGGACAGGTCCTTTGAGACGTGCACTCCCAGGAACTTGGTGCTGTCTACTCTCTCCACTGCGGTGCTGTTGATGGTCAGAGGGGCATGTTGGGCATCCTTCTTCCTGAAGTCCACAACAATCTCCTTTGTCTTCTCCACGTTGAGAGTGAGATTGTTGTGTCCGCACCACAAGGCCAGGCGGCTCACCTCGTTCCTGTAGTCCGTCTCATCGTTGTTGCTGATGAGACCCACCACTGTTGTGTCGTCCGCAAACTTGATGAAGTGGTTGGAGCTGTACGATGGTGTGCAGTCGTGTGTTAGCAGGGTGAATAGAAGGGGGCTCAGCACACATCCTTGTGGGGCCCCTGTGTTCAATGTGATGGTGCTAGATGTGTTACTCCCGACCCGTACTGTCTGTGGTCTCCCGGTCAGGAAGTCTAGCAGCCAGTTACACATTGAGGTATTCAGCCCCAGACTGTCCAGTTTAAGGATGAGCTGTTGGGGGATGATGGTGTTGAATGCCGAGCTGAAGTCGATGAACAACATTCTAACATAGGAGTCCTTCGTGTCCAGATGTGTGAGAGCTGTGTGAAGGGCAGAGGAGATGGCATCGTCGGTTGAGCGATTAGGTCGGTATGCAAATTGGAAGGGATCCAGGGAGTCAGGGAGGACAGATGTGATGCTTTTCATGACTAGCCGTTCAAAGCACTTCATCAGGATGGGGGTGAGTGCTACTGGGCGATAGTCATTGAGGCATGCGGGCGTTGCCTTCTTTGGGACAGGGATGATGGTGGTGGCTTTGAAACAGGTGGGGACGATGGCCTGGCTCAGTGAGATGTTAAAGATGTCCGTGAAGACCGCTGCGAGTTCCCCTGCACAGTCCTTCAGCACACGACCAGGTATGTTGTCAGGACCAGAGGCCTTCCGGGCGTTAATCTTGATGAATGATCGCCTTACGCTGTCTGAGGACAGCGTCAGCACCTGGCCATCAGGAGAGGGGGGGAGTTTATGTGCTGGTGTGCTGTTACTTGCCTCGAACCGAGCAAAGAACTCATTCAGTTCATTCAGCGCAGAGGCTGAGCTGTCACAGGTCTGGGGGGGTGGTTTGTAGTTTGTGATGAGTCAGTTGTAAATGTCCATACAGTGATTACATTCTGTAAGTTTGATAAAAATCTGTCCTGTGGTTCTTGACTTATCTCGCTAACAAACAGCTAACAAACAGAGCAAAAAGTGGTACTGCACCAATTTTTGCCAAAATGAAAAACGGTCATATCTGAGCAATAAATTGGTCTAAAAATATGGGGGAAAAATCCATAAACAGGTCTCACCTCTCTATAGGTCGCAGAGCATGCAAATTAGGCAAAAAACTGCGACCTATATTCCGGAATAGTTCAGTCTCACTAAAGTAACCCGGTTCATTTTATGGATCTGGGTCAATCTAATGAGTCACTAAAGTAACTCGGTTCATTTTATGGATCTGGGTCAATCTAGCCTGGTTAAAACCAGACCCTTGTCCTTCACTTTGCTTTGGAATAGGGTCTTGGATTTGTCTCATAGACAACGATTTCTCCGGTCAATTTTTGACCGGACCAATCAGAGAACAGAAAGCGGAGTTTTGAACGACGTCGACTGACGTCGTCAGTTAAAATGGCTGCCGCCACGAAGGAATTTTCAACAAAACAAGGTAAAAAAACTATTATTTCTTTGCTGAGAAAAAATATATTTCTTAGCTGACGTTATATCAGAAGTGTTCCTGAGCTTAACAGTTCCTAAATCAATTCACGAAATGGTCAAATCTGCTGGATTTAAATTGTTTCGGTTTGACATTTTCCAAACAGCCTCGGGTGCGCTACGAAAATAAATTATAAAAAATCGAATTTTATCTCAAATGTTTAATCTAGGCCAACAGTCAGTAAATTAGAGCCATATAATTACACACTGGTAGCAGAAAAAATATCCACCGAGTGGTTTCTGAGCTATTTATCTGATAGCCTGGACCTCGCCAGGCTAAACTAACAAAACTCCGCCTTCTGTTCTCTGATTGGTCCGGTCAAAAATCTACAGGAGAAATCCTTGTCTATGGGAGAAGTCCCAGACCCTAGTACGAAGCGAAGTGAAGGGTCTGGTTTTAACCAGGCTAGGGTCAATCTAATGAGTCACTAAAGTAACTCGGTTCACTTTATGGATCTAGTTCAGTCTAATGAATCACTAAAATAACCCGGTTCATTTTATGGATCTGGGCCAATCTAATGAGTCACTAAAATAACCTGGTTCAATTTATGGATCTGTTTCAGTCACAGGAAGTGTCAGACATGCCAATGCCACGAATTGAGCTCGTCCTTGACTGCGGTAAAGTTAGTTTTACGTTGGAAGTTGGATATTCGAGCTCCGTGGCTTCAGGGGCAGAGCCATATACAGTAAAGTGATCTATATATATGGCTCTGTTCAGGGGTACGTTGCTCTCGTCAGTCCGCTTCATGGAGTCTGATTTCGAGCTCGAATATCCAACTTCCAACGTAAAACTAACTTTACCGCAGTTCGGCCTTGCTGCTAATGAGTCACTAAATTAACCCGGTTCACTTGAGTCGTTCACTCTTTGTTTGTTTTGGATCAGCACAGATAGTAAGAACTAACTCCTTTATCTTCCAGAAAACTGCTACTAACTTGTAACAAAGTCACTCGAGAGAAAGAATAAAGACACAAACCTAAAAGATGCAGTTGATGGTTGGGACTGAAAACAGCATCTAACATGTGTCTTGCTCCGTTTGTTCCTGAGCTGCAGCTCTACTTCCAAAATCCTCAGACTTTTCTTCTTCCTCTGCTTCCAGCTGTTTGAGCCGCTGTCTCCACATCTGTTAACTTCCGGTCAGCAACATTTACAGATGTTACAGCTCAATTTAACGTTCACTTCAACTCATTTGAGCAGCAGTCGAGAGAAAAAGCCTTCAACTCGTAGCTACGGAGCAGAACAACAAACACTGACGTCAGAACTGAGCAACTTCCGGTGCTGGGAGAACATCACTTCCGTTAGCTGCTGCTCTTCAAAATAAGAGCTCGAACTGATCTGCTCTTCAGCTCTACATCCTTCAGTTTCTCCCATGGCAACTTAGACCCATCTGATGTAGTTTAAAGGAGAAATGAAAAGTGTTTTTAAGCTAATAGTAGTCTAATGAAAAGCATAAAATAAGCTTGTTGAGAAATTTTCACAAGTCAAAAATGTCATCCTAACTCAAATTTAGACTTTGCAAAGTGAAAAAATTCTCATCTGGTGTTTTTGACCCCCCTCCCCCTGCTTGCTCTCCGTCCCCTGAATATGACATAGGCAGTGCAATACAGTACAGTAATATAAGTGTGTGTATCTAGTTGTGGACAAAAAGGTTTCAGTGTGTAGCAATTAGGGATGCAGCAAAAAAAATCTATTTTTTAAAGAATCAAGATTCTTAGTCCTGGCGATTCAGAATCGATTCTAAAAGCCCCAAAATCGATTTTAAAACTTTTTTTAAATTTTATATTGTATTTTTACCGCTCCTGTGCATTCGGCCGCTGTAGAATTTTGGCCGTGTAGGGCCACCGTAGTTAGTTAGCCAGGCAGCTCCCAATAGAGCCTGCTAGCAAGGAGGGAGACAGCATGTTTCAACTTGCTCCTTCATCTTTAAAAATCATTTTAGATCCTACTATGTTCTGGGGAAGACAGAGCTTAACAAGACATTGGTAACTGTTTCAGGACATTTTCAACACCCCCACTTCCACGTTAGCATACGGCGCTAGCATGCTAACGTTAGCATACGGCGCTAGCATGCTAACGTTAGCATGCGGCGGCTAACGCACGGCTATTCGTATTTCCAGGATAGAAATGCCCATTAATGCACTAAATCACCAAACTGTTTTTGACAAACTAAAGTGATATCCTTCAGATTCAAAAAAGTCTTCTGCTTCCATTTTAAATGACAGACAGGAGGACAGTAATGATGGGTTTATAGCTTCAGTGTTATTGTAAGATAGCAAAGGAGGTCTTAATTGTGTCATAAAAGTGCGTCCAGAAAATGACTACAGAAATCACTGCACTTCGGCATGTAGCAGGAAAAATGTAAAAAACTATTTCTTTAAGCTACTGACTTGAAAAAAGCATACTAAGTATGTTTATGTGTGTTGTTTACTATATGAAATTCTTGTCATATCGATTTTTTCAGATTTGATTACATTTCTCCTTTAAAGAGCGACTCCACACCCTGTGGATCGGTAACTCCTCCCCCGAAGCAGTTTGAAAATCTCCCTGGGCGTGTAGAGAGTCAAGCAGGGGAGGAGGTTGGGGGTTGTCCTGTGTTCACGCCCCCTCTAGTGGTAAACTCCCACCCTCCCCAAGTTTAGATTTCAAAATGGCGGATAGTCATGTCTTCAGTAAGTAAATGCCTAAACTTGTACACAGTTGTTGCTTCTGAACACAGAACACAATAAAAACGTGTTTAGCTGTGTACAGCTGTGTTTTTGTCTTTGTTTGGATCACAAGTGTTGTAGGCCAGCTGCAGTGACTTTAATTCACCACATCTTATTACTTATCACATTACAAAAGTAACGTTTCATAATATATTTTATTTTAAAATATATTTTTCCTATCCTCGATTTTTTTGACGTTTTGGCTTAATTTTAATATGCAACCTAGAACTGAACACACGTTTTTTGAATTTACTATAAATGAGCACTAAACAGTGGTAAAATCTTTTGTTTTCCAAAGATCCATGTTTAGAAACATTCTATAAGCTTGTATGATATATTTGTTAGGACGTGTATACAGTATTTGTTTAAGCTATGTGTCGGCTAATCAAAACTGAGCACAGCTGGTAAGATTTATTAGAAATATTTTTTTTTATGCAAACCAAACAAATTGCAATGAATTTAAAAATACTGTATCCTTTCAAATGTTTTTTTCAGAGAACTGTGATGACTCAAGCACCCATGCAGCAGCCACGCAGAGTAATTGCAGCCAGGATTACTTTAACCCAGACGATCCCATGATGATGCAGAGTCTCGGCCAGAGCTGCTGCTTCTCCCGAGACCTGCATCCATGACAATGTTGGTACAGCTGAGACCCTGGTGTTTGTTTCTGGTTGGCAGGTGCAGCATCTTGAAGGTGGTTGGGACTCCTCGTTCTGCGTTGCACTGCATCCATACAGAGGAGCTGGAGGTTCTGTCCCGTGTGACACGACACAGAACCTTTTTGTTGTTTTGAATTAACTTACTGTTAATAAAATGAATCATAAACAACTAGTTTTTGTAATCAATTTCTTTATTTATTTATTTTTTGCCTCATGCATGAGGACAAATCTGGGACACGATGCAGCTGTCGACTTCCCACTCCATCCCGACCCTGGATATTTGCAGTCCTGAAAAGAGAAAAGATCAAAAGTTTAATCTGAGTAAATGTAAAATTTTAATGGAGAAAAATGTTGATTCAAAATTTCACAGTGTCAACAAATCCCCAAAATGTTGGGACAGGTAGCAATGAAGAAATAAACAAGAATTAATGTTGCATAAACTTTTTTTAATATAATGTCCGCCATAATAAAAGTAATAAATAAAATAATAAATAAAAACATAATAATTAAATAATAATATTAATACCTGCAGACAGAGGGTAGGGTACAAAGGTAATAAATAAAACATGAATACATGTACCTGGTGAATCAGTTCTCATGTCACCTCCAAAGTGACATGTGAACATGTCTCCTTGATGCTTGATGTCTGTGAAGCACAGCTCAGATTTCCTGGATGTGGAACGCCTCATGGAGCTAAAAACAAAAGAACAAATTTTAATCACCTTACAAACAAGCATACTGTACTTGAGAAAAATTACTGTTTGATCTGTCAAACAGATGACCCAGTGCAAAATAAATACTGCTGCCCATTATACTCATTCACCAAGTACACATATTATTTTATAAATACCTTTGATCCACAACATTATTTGCAGCAAAGAACACCGTCTCTAAAACATCGTAACTAGTACAACAGCTATAATTAGCAACAGCAAGTCTCCATTGGTTTTTGATGTCACGGTCTTCCTTATCTGAGTTCATAAGAGTTCACACACTCTGCGGTGTTCATAAGAAACACTAGATTCTTAGCATCTAAACACAACTGCAACACAAACTAACATTGATCAGCACTCATCAGCG
>JBBPBX010033141.1:13944-33439 GCA_038048925.1 Garcialebias charrua | reverse complement strand
CGGCCATTTTGTAAAATAGTCTATAGCCGACAGGACATAACAGTTTCCCCTGTCTGAGCGTGGTAGGGGGCCCATGATGTCCACGGCCACTCGTTCCATCGGGGCTCCTACAACAAACTGTTGTAGGCGGGCGTGAGACTGACCCGTCGGCCCCTTCCGTGCCGTGCAGAGGTCACAGCAGCGGCAGAAATCCTCCACATCCCTCCTACACTGGCCCCAATAAAACCCCTGTCGGAGGCGACGGAGAGTTTTTGTGACACCAAAATGTCCAGACCCAGACGCTCCATGCACGCCCTGCAGGACTACGTCTTTCAGGCCTTTTGGGACTACAATCTGCCACCGCTCCTCACCTGTGGAAGGGTTCTTCCATGACCTCTGCAGTACTCCATCTTCCAGTCGCAGAGCCTCAAACTTGGACCACAACCCTTTAGTTGCCAGCGAGAGTCCAGCAACCTCCTCCCACGGCGGCTTCAGTTGCCTCTCCACCCACTGCAACACAGGTTGGATGTCAGGGTCTTGTTCCTGATGGTGCCTCCAGCTGTCTGTGCCAACCACCTGCAGCTCTCTGCAGATCGCCAAGTCACTCTGACCTGATCCTCGATGGTTCCGATGCAGCTGTTCCTCCTCCAACCTCTCCCTCCGGTCACAGTAACTGCACCCCTCTGCAGCGCAAGGCCGGCGGGAGAGGGCATCGGCATTGGCGTGCTTGGCTCCGGCCCGATGAATGACAGAGAAGTTGTAGGATTGCAGCTCCTCCAGCCACCGGGCCACCTGACCCTCAGGTTCTTTAAAAGACATCAGCCACTGGAGGGCCGAGTGATCAGTCCTGATCGTGAATGACAAGCCACACAGGTAGTACTTAAAATGGCGTAGAGAAAGTACCACCGCCAGCAGCTCCCGCCTTGTCACACAGTAGCGCCTCTCAGCTTTGTTAAAGGCCCTGCTGAAATACCCCACCACTCTCTCCCCCTCCTTCCCCAGCTGGGACAGGACCCCCCCAACCCCCACGCCACTTGCATCCGTGTCGAGGATGAAGGGGAGGGAAGGGTCTGCAGGAGCGAGGACTGGGGACTCAGTCAGAGCTTGCCGCAGGCGGTCAAACGCTCCCTGGCACTGTTCAGTCCACACATAGTCTCTGTTCTTCTGGAGTAGTTGGAAAAGGGGGGCTGCTATACTTGCGAACCCCCGCACAAACCTCCTGTAATAAGAAGCCAGTCCCAGGAAGCTTTTAAGATCTCTCTGAGTCGTGGGGGTTGGCCACTCTGCCACCATCTTTACTTTGTCCTCCATTGTGCCGATCCCCTCTCTGCCGACTCGGTGGCCCAGAAACGACACCTCTTGTTGCATAAAGTGACACTTATCTGGGTGGAGTCTCAGGCCCGCAGCTCTAATTCTCTCCAGCACTCTACAGAGTGAGTCCAGAGCCATTGCAAAAGAGGCGCCATGGACCAGTATATCATCCAGATACACCAGACACTCCTGGCGAGGAATGTCAGCCAGCGTCTGGTCCATCAGCCTGGAAAAGGTGGCAGGTGCATTGCACAGTCCAAACGGGAGCACCTTAAACTGCCAGAGTCCCCGCCCCGTACAAAAAGCAGTCTTAGGTCTGGCACTTGTTGCTAGGGGGACCTGGTAATAACCGCTCCGAAGGTCCAGAGACGAGAACCAGTTGGAGCCGGACACCAGGTCTAGTGACTCGTCGACCCTAGGCAGTGGATATGAGTCTTTCTCAGTCACCCCGTTCAGTGGTCTGTAATCAACACACAAACGCCACTCTCCATTCTTTTTGGGCACCATGACAACAGCAGACGCCCAGGGACTGTTTGAAGGCTCGATAACATCAGCCTGCAGCATGTCTGACACTGCCCTGTCACATGCTTCCTGACGGGCCAGGGGAAGCCGGCGGGGACGACATTTTATTGGGCGTGCACCTCCCGTCAGGATGTCATGTTCCACCAAACGAGTCCGCCCCACCTGGTCTTCACTCAGGGCAAAAATGTCCTTAAAGTCCATGAGCAGCTGCAACAGTTGTTCCTGCTGCCGAGTGTTTAAACCCCTACAGTTCTCTGCCCAGATCTTCCGCACCAAGGTCACCGCAGCTTCTTCAGTCTCCTGGGGCACCCACACTGGGGGCATAGGACTCGCAGGTGCGGGAGCCATGGTGGCAGCAATCTGGCTGGGCTGAGGTGGGATGTGCTCGACAGCTGCAATCTGCGGTTCTGTGTAGCGGGCCACAGGACCCGTGGGGGTGTGATCAGGAGCTGCGGGCAACAGTGGAATGAGAGGCCCCTCCTTGAAGCTCCATGTCCCCACACCCAAATCCAACTGGCACCCCGCAGCCCTTAAAAAGTCCAGCCCCAATATGCACATGTCCTGCACCTCTGCTACCCACACAGGGTGGGTGATAGATCGGCCACCTACATTAAAAGTCATTGTCCCCCTCCCCTTCATAGGTGCCATGTCCCCAGTGACTGTGCGCAGCTGCACTGTGGTGGGTTGGATCAGAGTCCAGTCCGGTACCATCTCAGGCCTCACTAGTGTTACCGTGGAACCAGTGTCAATCAGGGCCGTGCATGGAAACCCTTCCACTGAGACGGGGACATAACAAAAGTCTCCAACACATGTGCGGCCGACCACCACAACCACGGTCGCTTGGTCGGGGGCGGAGTCAATTTCGGAGGGATTCTGGGCTCGGGCCCCCTGTTCGAGCTGTCGGCCCCCGCCCACTGGCGATGGAGGTGTGGAGGCTACGGTCGGGATCTGCGATTCCTCCCCCCCGCAGACCCCGTGTCGTTTCCCTGCGTCTTGACTGTTTTAGGACACCGCCTCAGGAGGTGTCCCGGTTGGCCACAGCCCCAACAAACGGCCGGGGGTGCGGAGGAGTCCCGCGTCGACTGCAGTGCCACCGCTCGGACCATTTCTGTCAGCTCCGAGACCCAAGCAGGTTTCTCCTGGTTCAGCTCTGCCCCCTCCGCAGATCTGCATGCCGGTGGTTGTCCTCTCAGGTCGTTTCCCGCTGCTACTCCCAGCAAACACTCTCTCTCCACTGCTAAGTCCAATGCATCTTGCAGGGATCGGGGGTGCATCAGTTGAACCTGCACACGCAGCTCCGGTGGTGCCAGGGCTCTGATGAACTGATCTTTTGCTAGTTCATTCTGAACCCCTGACTGCATGTGTGAATAGGCTCTGCGTGTGAGGCTCTCAATGTCATTAGCCAAAGCACGCAGGGGTTCACCCGGCAACCTGCTCCTGTTGCAGAGTTTATTTTTAAAAATGTCTGGTTGCACACATTGTCCAAACCGCCTCTTTAAAGCTCCAACTAGTGCATCATAGTCTTTTCTGTCCTCTGAGCTTAACAATAACAAGCAGTCCAGTGCATCATCTTGTAGACAGAGAGCCAGCTGCAGGGCTTTATGCTCTGCTGTCCACCTCCCTGCATGAGCCAGCAGCTCAAACTGTGCATGGAAGGCCTCCCAGCTGGACCTACCGGAGTACTTGGGCGTCTTCAACGGGACGGTGACGTTTTGGACGACGTAACTGTCATGGCTGCCGCCATGTGAATCTTTTGGCGCGCTTGGAGAAAATGGCGTCGACGGACCCGCCCCCCCGCCGGTCTTCAGTCCTGCTTCGGCAGCCATGCTCGCTGCAGAGCTGTGCGGAGCAGCCGTCGCCTGAGTTATTTTAGCGAGCTCCTCTCTCCGGCCCTCCTCGTCCTCTACTCCCTCCGCTTTAATTTTCACCTGGGCGAGCGCTCCGTCCATGACGCTGATGTCGCGGGTGGAGGCAACGAGCCAGTAGTACTCACTCAGCTCGATAGCGTTGGTTTACTTCTGACACCAATGTAATGACGCCAACACTGCAGACGGAGTCCAGCCAAACGGGGTTTATTCAGAAACAGGGACGAGCTGCTATTACCGAGGCTGCAGCTCACGCCTTAACAGAAAACGCGGTACACACGCGAGTGAACACACTGCTAGCTGCCTGCTAACAACAACACACTCCCGGGCTCTTCTTCTTCGTCTCTCTTTTCCCTGGTCCCTCCTCCCTGCTCCTACCCCTCTCCTGCCCCCACGACCAATCCAACACATGAGGGCGGGGGACAACAGAATCACAACAGCTCAACAGAACACAGTACAACTGAACAAATACACAGAAATACTTGGACCCAAAGCAGAACCAAACACAGGGTCGTTACAATATATAAAATCAACAGATATTTACATCCCATATTGCTACACTTTTATTCAGAGACTAACAAAAGATAACCACAAACACCTGGACAGGACATGCAGGTGACCCAAATGAGGACAAATTATTAGAATGGGACATCAGAGAGTGCAAGGGCAGGAACAAGCCACCAGAGGGCACCATCCTGACAATGGCATAATGAACTGAAGGGAAACCCTGTAAGTGGGACCAGGGACGACCAGGAACAAGAAGGGGTTGGAGTTGTCCCGTAGGAGGTTGATGGCTGCTTTTATTTTGAGAACATACAGTACACGCTGACACAAAACTCTTGACATCATGGTGAAGGGTAGGCCACCAGAAGTGTTTCTTAATAAAATAAGTCATACAATTGATGCCAGGATGGCAAGAAAACTTAGAAGAGTGGACCCATTTTAGAACCCGGCTGATCATAGACTTGGGAACAAATAAGTGATTAGGCGGGCCATTGTTAGGATCAGGTTCAGTCAGTTGAGCCTGAATGATATCCCTCTTGATCCCCTAGGAGGTGGCTCCAACAACGCAGGTGTGGGGGAGAATGGTCTCGGTAGTCTTGGATGAATCTGTAGATGAAAACTGTCTGGATAGGGCATCTGGTTTTACATTCTTAGACCCCGGGCGGTATGTAATGGAAAAATTGAGCCTGGTGAAAAACAGAGACCATCTGCCCTGTCTCGGGTTCAAACTCTTAGCTCTCTGTAGATAAGAAAGGTTCTTATGGTCATTCAGGACGATAAAAGATAAGTTAGCCCCCTCTAACCAATGCCTCCATTCTTCGAGAGCCAATTTTATGGCCAGCAATTCACGATTACCCATGTCGTAGTTGGCCTCAGAAGGGGACAGTCGGCGTGAAAAAAATGCACAAGGGTGGATTTTGTTATCGACAGGGGATCGTTGAGAGAGAACAGCACCCACTCCAGTGTCTGAGGCATCAACCTCTACAATAAACTGTAATTTAGTGTTAGGATGAGTTAGAATGGGAGCAGAGGAAAAAAGTTATTTGAGTTTGTCGAAGGCCTCCTCAGCATCCTTGTTCCAAGAGAAAACACAGAGAGAAGAAGTGAGTTTGGTTAATGGACTTACAACTTGACTGAACTTTCTGATGAAACAGCGATAAAGGTTTGCGAAGCCCAGGAAGCATTGGAGTTGCTTACGGTTCTGATGATTGGGCCATTCCATCACGGCTCTGATCTTTTCCGAGTCTGTCCAGACCTGTCCACTCTTAAACACAAACCTCCAAAAAGTCACAGAGGGTACACTGAATTCACACTTCTCTGCCTTAACGAAGAGTTGGTTCTCTAGCAGCCGTTGGAGAACTGCCCAAACATGTTGAGTGTGTTGTTGCAGGTCCTTTAAGTAGATTAAGATGTTGTCTAGGTAAACAAAAACAAACTGATTCAAAACATCTCTTAGCACATCATTAACTAAGGCCGGGAACACGGCGGGGGCATTCGTCAACCCAAAAGGTATTACGAGATATTCAAAATGTCCAAAAGGGGTCTGAAGGCCGTCTTCCATTCGTCCTCTTCTTTTATACGAACCAAGTGATAAGCGTTTCTGAGGTCAAGTTTTGTAAAAATAGAAGCCTCTTGGAGTTGCTTGTAAATGGACTCGATAAGAGGCAGAGGGTATTTATTCTTAACAGTGATTTGGTTCAGTTCTCTGTAATCAATACAAGGTCTCAATGTCTTATCTTTCTTAGCGGAAAAAAACCCAGGTCCTACTAGGGAGGTTGAAGCACGGATAATGCCTGAGGATAAAGATACATCAATATATTCCCTCATGGCTTACTTTTCATGGCCAGACAGATTATATAGACAGCAGGAAGGTAAAGAAGCACCAGGTAGTAAATCTATGGAGCAGTCATATGGCCTGTGGGGAGGTAGTGAAAGAGCTCTGGATTTACTGAATACCGGAGCCAGGTCATGATAACAGGATGGAATGGATGATAAATCAATCTCTTCCTCTTTATAACAAGGTATAGGAGAAGGGGGAAACTACAGATCTAAGATAGTTGGAGGAACAATAATGACTCCAGGAAATTATTTTCTTTCGAGACCAATCAATCTGAGGGTTATGTTTTCTGAGCCAGGGAAATCCTAATATAATTTGAGGGGTCTCAGAATGAAAAAAAAAAAACTTACCTTGTTCATGATGGTTGCCGGATATGATGATTTTCAAAGAGGTGATTTTATGGGAGATGATGGAAATGGCCTGACCGGTGAGTGTCGTCATAGAGAGGGTTTGGTTTAGTTTGTCCAGAGGAATGGAAATTCACTCCACCAAGTTGTCACTGATGAGATTCTGTTCAGCTCCAGAATCAATTAAATGGTAAATGGTAAATGGAGCTTATTTATATAGCGCTTTCCAGCCCCCTGTGAGGAGCCCCAAAGCGCTTTACAATACCAGCCATCCACCCATTCATTCACACGTTCATACACCGGTAGTGGTAGCCTGCCTTGCAAGGCGCCATCCAGACCTACCGGGAGCAACTCGGGGTTAAGTGTCTTGCCCAAGGACACAACGACACATGGTGGGCGGATGCGGGATTCGAACCTCCAACCTTCCGATCGGGGGTCGACTACCATTACCACTGTGCCACGGCCTAGAGCCTGCACAGGGAGATTAATGTTATTGTTACAAACAGAAGATAGGAGAGTGAGGCAATTTTCAGGAGAAATGTTTGAAGCACCCACCAGTATCTCCTGTTTTACTGGTAGGATCAGCCTTTAAACAAAGAGAGCATGAAGCAATGAAGTGCCCCTTCTTCCCACAATATAAACATTTCTTAGCTGAAAAATGACGTTGTCTTTCCTCTGGGGTGATGCGGGTGCACCCAATTAACATAGGTTCAGTTGAATCAGATTCATCTATAGGATTACATACCTGGCTGTGGCTTACCGGATCCAGAAGTGAAATTACGGAACTGTAAGGACTCTGGAATTTGTAGTCCAAAACCCCCTCGACATTCTCTGTGCCGATTGTCAATACGGATGGACAAATTGATTAAATCATTTAAGTTGTCTGGTTCATTTACAATGGCCAACTGATTTTTTATGTGATCATTGAGGGCATTAACAAATACTCCCCGTAGGGTGAGGTCCTCCTATCCAGCCTCTCTGGCAGCAATCCGGAAGTGGAAGGCGAAGTCTACCGCAGATTGGTTCCCTTGGCGCAGCGCCATTAGCCTCTTGGAAGCCTTTTCCTGGTGCAGAGGACGCTTGAAAACTCTCTGAAAATCGTTGTAGAAAGTGGAAAATGTACAGTCATTTACTGAAAGGGAGCCAAAGTACGCATGCGTCCACCTTAAAGCTTCTCCTTGTAGAGCGGATATTACGTAGGAGATACGGGACGAATTGAAGGAAAAGGTTTGTGGAGCTCTGTTAAAGGCCAAATTACATTTTAGCATACACCCACCAAACTGTTCGGATTTACCAGAAAAAGCTAACTGGAATTCATCTCGGGCTCACGGACAGGGTATTGAATTGGTGGCTCTGAAGGTTGTGAAGCGGAGTTAGTGTTGGCTATTCCGGTGTGGGAAGAAGGAGATACCTCTTTCCCAGCTCGTGGAGCATACTACCCAGTTGAGTCAAGTTCTCGGTGAGTTGTAGGCTCAAAATCTGTTGGAACATATTTTTGGTTGCAGTTAGTCGTTGTTCTTGTGAAGCAAGAGCTTCTCTTATTTGATCCTTCTCAGCCTTGTCGTGAGGACTCATGTTAAGGCTGAATCATTCTATGGTAAATAATTACTGAAATAGTATTCAGATTCAGACTTAGGCTGAGAAGGATGACAGACACAGAATATCAGTGAAGTGAATTTATTTACAGTGCTGGGATTATAGGGTCTGGGTTCCTGGAAGGGAAATGATTAATGATGATGCTGAAGAGAATTATGTCTGTAGTAAATTAATTGTTTTCTTTCTTACAAGAGGACTTTGTGGAGGCAGACTCTGAGGAGGAGGCGAATGTCCAACAGGTGAGTGTTCCCTTGTATTTCAAAGAGTCTCTTGAAGGTGCAGGTGGTTACTGGTGAAAGAATGTCAGGCTGGAGGACAGAGCTTCATGGAGGAGGAGTCCAGTTTTGAGGAAGCACGTCTGGTTCAAGTTCCAGAGGTAAGTCACAGGTTTGCCTTGAAACCACAGATAGACAACAAAATGATCAAACACGAGTTCACAAGGAATAATACTGAAATGGATGTCTCACAGTACCCAAGGTGACTGAATGATTCAGCGAAGACTGGAACCTCCTCAAAGGCCTAAATAACAGCTGGACTCATTAACCAGATTGGAGGCAGGTGGTTAATCAGGAACGAAAGTTACTACTAAAACTACGGTTCTATGAATCCCGGATGACCGCCAGGGGCAGTGCTTTCAAGCACGAATGAACATTCTTGCGCATGCATAGGTCGAGTACAAATAACAACAACGTCACCCCGTGACCTGCCGGGGACCCGCGTGACTCTATATAGGCACGTGACATCCAGGGCCCAGTCCCTCAATCTTCTCGCAAAGCAAGGATTCCGAGGGACTAAGCACCCTGGCGGTCATCCGGGATTCATAGAACCGTAGTTACAGTAGTAACGTTCATTCTATTTCATCCCTCCTGACCGCCAGGGGCGGTGCTTTCAAGCACGGATGACGCATGGCAACACGGTCACGAGGAATCGTCAACATTCAAGGAACAACAACCACGCCACTCACCTCAATGTGAAGGGGAGACATGCTACTCCAGGACTCCTTGAAGGGGATAGGGCGCAGCCACATTCACCCGGTAAAATCGAGTAAAGGTACTCTGCGACGTTCAGGAGGCCGCACGGCAGATACTGTCCAACGGTACCCCCGTCATGGCAGCGAACGAGGTCGACATGCCCCTCGTAGAGTGGCACGTCACCCCCACCGGTAGTGGCCGGTCCTACAAGGCATAAGCTTTGGAGATCAAATCCACAACCCAGTGCGACTGTCGCTGTTTAGATAGTGCCTGACCTGTACGTGGGCCAGCGTAGCACACAAAAAGGCCATCCGTCCTCCGGATGGGCGCCGTAGCGGCTATGTATGCCTCAAGTGAACAAACGGGGCACAACTGTTCGGAGGAACCACCGGGGTCAAACCGGGCAAGATGGAGCGGTTGGATACCACCGGCCGGTAGGGCCACTTTAGGCAGAAATGCCACATCAGGCCACAACGTGACACCTGAGCCATCAGGGTTCCATCGGAAACAGGGCTCGGCCACAGAAAGAGCCTGCAACACCCCACACGCTTCGCAGAAGCCATAGCTAAAAGAAATGCTGTTTTCATCGAGAGCCATTTGAGGTCCGCAGACATCAGGGGCTCAAACGGGGGGACCGAAGAGCCTCAAGCACCAGAGAAAGGTCCCATGCTGGCACCATAGGGCGTTTGGGTGGATGCAAACGCCGAGCACCTCTTAAAAACAGTGTAACATCCTTGTCCCGGCTTACTTAACAACCGTTCAGGCCGACATGCCAACGAGAAATGGCAGCCACATACACCTTAAAGGTAGATGAGGATTGTCCACGATCCCATAACGCTTGCAGGAAGGTCAGTATGTCAGAGACTGAACACTATACCGGATCCTGCCCATTATCGCGGCACTAGGCCACAAAGGCCGCCCACTTATTAGTATATACGGCCCACGTGGAGGGCGCCCACACGTTAGCCATCGTATGTCCTACCGGCCCGGCGTATCCTGAAAAGGCGGGCCTCGACCCTGCAGGGGCCAGACCCAGAGTTGGAGCCGGTCCGGGTCCGGGTGCAGAACCCGACCCTCCATCTGGGAAAGAAGGTCCGTCCTGGATGGGAGACATATCGGCGAGCCGGAGCAGAGTTCGCGCAGCAGAGGGAACCAAGTCCTTGCTGGCCAGAAGGGGGCCACCAGGAGAACCGTGTGCCCCTCCTGACGAATCCGCAGGAAGGTATGAAAGAGTAGGCTGAAAGGCGGAAAGGCATAAAGGAGGGACCGGGGCCAGTCGTGCGCCAGTGCATCATGGCCCAGAGGTCCGCCGTCGCCCAGGGAGAACCAAAGGGGGCATTGAAATGTGTCCCCCGAGGCAAAGAGGTCCACGTCCGCTTTGCCATAGACCGTCCAGATCATCTCCACCACTTCGTTGTGAAGTTTCCACTCCCACGGGAGCAGCTGCTGATGGGACAGAGAATCCGCCGGCAGGTTCTGTGACCCCGGGATGTAGGTTGCTCGGAGGCTGGCCAAGCACGGAGCAGCCCAGGTCAGAAGATGCTGCGTCAAATGTAACAGTTTCAAGGACCTGGTTCCCCCTGGTGGTTGATGTAATAAACCACAGTGGTATTGTCTGACCTCACTAGCACATACTTCCCTCGCAAACCTGGAAGGAAGCTGTAAAGGGCCAGAAGCACGGCCCGTAACTCCAGGACATTGATGTGCTCTATGCCCTATGTCCGGGACCACGTCCCCTGTGCCATGTGACCTTGCCAGGTGGCACCCCAGCCCGTGGAGGATGCATCCGTAAACACAACCTCCCGATGGCACGGGAGGGAACCGAGGGGGAACCCCGCTGTCATAAACGACCTCAGCCTCGATTGGGACAGAGACTGGAGGCACGGAGGGCTCACCCGAAGTCGTCGGAGGCGATGGGCTTTTTGCGAGGCGTCCAAAGCCAAGCTGTTCAGCCATATCTGAAGGGGCCTTAGCGACCGCAGTCCCAAAGGCACCACGGTGGATGCAGCTGTAAGCATCCCCAGTAGACGAAGGTACCACACCAGAGGCGGTGCCAGACCGCGCCTGAAGTTTGGAAGCAGGTGTAATATACTGTCGACCCGCTAGGGTGATGGGCGAGCAGTCATCAACATAGAATCCAAGGCAATGCCCAAAAAGACTCCTGAAAGGGAGTCAAAATGCTCTTCCCCATGTTCACCCGCAGACCCAGGCATTCCATTTGCTGGAGTACCAATCGGGTATCCCGAACCACTTGATCCCGCGTCGTGGCACAAATGAGCCAGTCCTCCAGATACGGGAGAATTCTCAGGCCCCGTACCTATAGAGGGGAGAGGGCCGGTGAGACGTATCGAGTGAATACCCTGGGGGACAGGGAAAGGCCAAAAGGGAGGATCCTGAACTGAAAGTGCCACCCTTGAAAGGCGAAACGAAGAAACCACCAATGGGGTGGCGCGATTGGAACATGAAAATAAGCGTCCTTGAGATAGATGGACGTGAACCAATCGCCCGGGGAAATCGTCCTCAAGACAGCCTTGGTGGTCAGCATGCGGAAAGTAGGTGTTCAGGCCCCTGAGGTCCAGAACCGGACGCAGATCCCGGTCTTCTTCGGAACAAGAAAATAAATGGAATAAAAGTCCCCTGGATCCAGCAGGGGGTCCACAGGCACTATAGCTCCCTTGGCCAGCAAGGTGCAGATCTCGTCGTTCAGTACCTGCGCCTTCACCGGGTCGCGGATGACAGTCATCCTGACCCGGGCAGGAACAGGTGGCCGGCGGCAGAATTGAAGGCGATACCCTGGGACAGGGTGGACAACACCCACACGTCCGGCGTGTGGACAGCCCAGTAGGTGAGCTGTCTCGGGGCAAAATAACCGACCGCCGGCACTAGGGTATCATCTGCAGGCACCCCGACCCCTCGAAGGCCTGGGAGGATACCGGCTAGACTGCGTCGCTCGAAAGGAGTGAGACGGGAAACGTGGGACTGTGGAGTACTGTGGTCACAAACTTCGTTTGTATGAGGATTATAGCGCTGACGTGTTGCAGAAACGGGCTGAATATCGGGATGTCATGGCTCAACTTTACAAGAAGGGACTCCGGCCATCACTTCTTTTCCTAGCAAAGCTCCGCGTCACACTCCTGAGTGGTTAGAAACGGTGGTTATCTTCAGTCTCTGAGGCTGCTGACTTTGTCCAGTCCTTATGCTGTGGTCACACCGAGCAGCGTTTTTACCTCCAAAGCTTCCAGCCTCCATGTAAAGTCAATGGTGGACGCACTGAGGCACCTCCTGGCGTCTGGCGTCAGGTCGCGTGCGTGTTGAGCGTGCTGAGTAGCGTTTTTTCGTGCACGTGAACCGGCTTCCACCTCCAAACCGAGCATTCAACATGTTGAAGATTTCGCGGTTCAAACTTTCAAACGCCGCTCAACTCCACCTGATTGGTTGGTGTGTCAACCAATCAGGGAGAGTCGGGGGGCAGAAGAGAGGGGGCAGTGGGAGAGTCCCTATGTGACGCGGAAACGAGGGTGCGCGCGCACTATGTGACGTATTGTTTGTCGGAAAAAAAAAGAAAAGACTCGCGAGCTCGTGGACTATGGAAGAGAAACTCATTGTAGCTGTGTGTTCGCGACAATTCCTTCACGACCAGTCAAGTCTGCTCGACAGAGACGGAAATAAAAGGCTCCTCGCCTGGCGGAGTGCACTCTGTATACCGGTAAGCTCCTCCCACACCCCGTCGCCACAGCAACGAAGCCGCCGCAACACTACAGTTTGGACAACACTGGGTAGCGCGTCCACTTCCGTGCATGAGGAACGTTTTCGGAGGTAAAAACGCTTCTCGGTGTGACCACACCATTAGAGGAGGACCAGCGCTCATCATCGTGAGACAGGATGTTCACGGTAAATCAGCATGTTTACTTATAATTGACTGTCCTCGACTTGGCTGCTGTTTGATGACTGCTGCTGTTTATCACTGGATTATTGCTTTATTTACTTTGTGCTCCATATTGGTTGTTTGTATCTGCTCTAAGTTATACAGGGGTTTAACACTGGAAATCCCAGGATATTTAAATCAGTACAATCTTTACCAGAGCCCAGTCAAATGGCTCTTTTTTTTAGGAATTTGTAATCCTTGAGTAAGCATGCCTGGAGACTTTTTCCTTCTATGTAAATGTGAAGGCTTTTGTAGTAGGAGAATGCATTTGGGGGGGATATGCTGGGGGACTTGTGTCCATTGTTTGCTAAAGAATGGCAAACATTCCAATCTAATTGGCTTGGCTGATGGCGCTTGTAACAGATTCACATGTGGAAAATGTTATGCAGAGACAGGTTGTGTTCTGACATACTGTAAGTGTGATTTTATACAGTACTTACATATACATAAAAAAAATATATATATATACTGTATATATATACATATATATATATATATATATATATATATATATATATATATATATATATATATATATATATATATATATATATATATATATATATATATATATATATATATATATATATATATATATATATATATATATATATATATATATATATATATATATATATATATATATATATATATATATATATATATATATATATATATATATATATATATATATATATATATATATATATATATATATATATATATATATATATATATATATATATATATATATATATATATATATATATATATATATATATATATATATATATATATATATATATATATATATATATATATATATATATATATATATATATATATATATATATATATATATATATATATATATATATATATATATATATATATATATATATATATATATATATATATATATATATATATATATATATATATATATATATATATATATATATATATATATATATATATATATATATATATATATATATATATATATATATATATGTACATTACAACATATAATTTCATTTGAGCTGCTTCCTTCAGGGCGAAGGTACGGCCTTCCTTTATTCTCAAGAAACAGAACAAAATTTTCTTTCATACCACAAGCAATTAAATCAATAAATAATACTAAGGTATCATGACTTACTGAGCACAAATGTCTTGGCTACACCTTCTGCAACATTTTGGCTGACTGGCAGATTCACATGTGTTGTGACAAATGTAGAAAGGAGATGTTGTATATATATATATATATATATATATATATATATATATATATATATATATATATATATATATATATATATATATATATATATATATATATATATATATATACAGTATCCCTCGACTTATGGTGGCCTCGACTTACGGCGTTTCGGCTATACGAACGTGTGTAGAAATGGAACTCGTTCGTAAGTCGGGGATCACCTCTACAATCCCGCCTTCAGATAAAAGTGACCAATACAGGTAGTCCTCGACTTACGGCGTTTCGGCTATACGAATGGGTGTAGAAATGGAACTCGTTCGTAAGTCGGGGATCACCTGTACAATCCCGCCTTCAGATAAAAGTGGCCAATACAATCACATATATATACAGGTAGTCCCCGACTTACGAGCGCTCTTACTTTTCATTCATTCATTCATTCATTCATTCATTCATTCAACCTTTATTTATACAGGCTAGCCTCGTTGAGTCACGGGGACTCATTTACAAGAGGGACCTGTCTCACTTACACCAAACAACCATCCAGTCTCACACTCACACCTAGGGTCAATTTAGAGTCACCAATCAGCCTAACAAGCATGTTTTTTGGTCTGTGGGAGGAAACCGGAGTACCCGGAGAAAACCCACGCATGCACGGGGAGAACATGCAAACTCCACCCAGAAAGGCCCCGGACCGGGATTTGAACCGGCAACCTTCTCGCTGAAAGGCAGCAGCTCTACCAGTTGTGCCACCGTGCTGCCCTATTGCCTCCTACTTACAAGGATCCGGACTTACGAGCTGGCAAATTTTTGGAAAAAACGCAAAAAATACTGAGTTTTTCTGTGTTTTTTCACCACAGTTCGTTAGCTAAACATGTGGACACACGTTTCCGATCATTTTTATGCACTCATAAGCAGTTTTTCGAAGAAAAACGAGTGTTTGTAGTCGCGCTAGCAAAACCGTTCCAACTTACGAGCGAAATTCCGGACTTACGAGACACGTGGCGGCCGTTCCAAGTTACGAATTTTCGCGTTACGAGCGCCTCGGAGGAACGGAACTCGCTCGTAAGTCGGGGACTACCTGTATATATATATATATATATATATATATATATATATATATATAAAGCTCTGCAGAGAGTGGTGAAGGCTGCACAGAAGTCTGTTGGAGTCAGTCTCCCCACCATCACAGACATTTACACCTCCAGATGCAGGAAAAGAGCCACCTGCATCATGAAAGACCTCACTCATCCAGCACACTCACTCTTTGCCCCACTCCCCTCAGGACGGAGGTTGAGGAGCATCAAGTGTAGAACCACTAGACTGAGGAACAGCTTCTACCCTGAGGCTGTTAGACTCATGAATAAATAAAAATAAAATAAAAAATAAACACTGCAAAATATCACATCATACTGATGCTGATCTGTTTTCTTGTTGCTGTGTTCATCTGTGACCATCTGCTCATACAAACTCATGTTCGTGCTGCTGTTTATTCCCACTATATTAGGCTTAGTGTATTACTAGTTGATGTTTTTCTTAGTTAGTTCTAGATGTTATTACTGTTTTTCTCTTTCATTTGTTGTTGGATGTAACTGGGACCTCGTGTACATAATCTCGTTTTCATCACATGTACCACATGCGGTGCAAATGACAATAAAGACTCTCTGACTCTGACTATATATATATATATATATATATATATATATATATATATATATATATATATATATATATATATATATGGTAAATGGAGCTTATTTATATAGCGCTTTCCAGCCCCCTGTGAGGGACCCCAAAGCGCTTTACAATACCAACCATCCACCCATTCATACACACATTCATACACCGGTAGCGGTGACTGCCATGCAAGGCGCCTTCCAGTCCTATCGGGAGCAACTCGGGGTTAAGTGTCTTGCCCAGGGACACAACGACACATGGTGTGAGTAACCGGGATTCGAACCTCCAGCCTTCCGATCGGGGGATGACTGCCATTACCACCACACCACGGCCGCCCATAATATATATATTATATTTATATATATATATACATACATATATATATATATACATATACATATATATATATATATATATATATATATATATATATATATATATATATATATATATATATATATATATATATATACTGTATATATGTGGGTGCATGTATGTATATATATATATATATATATATATATATATATATATTTATATATATACACTATATATATACTATATATATATATTTATATATTTATATACACGATCCTGTGTACATACTCTCGTTTTCATCACATGTACTACATGTGGTGCAAATGACGATAAAGACTCTCTGACTCTCTGACTCTGATGTATAAATATGCCCCCAAGGCCTCATCCACACCAACAGAATGGCCTCATATACATACCAATGGCTGCAAAAATGCTAATTCAATGAGCCATTTGACTAACTCCCATGGGAACTATAGTTAGAATATCCAAATGGCTCACATGTGGTAGTGCTAGTGTTAAGGTACTATAATCTACACTGATCTCATAATCATTTAAGTAGAACCGATTCGATCGTTTCTATTCTAGATTATCTATTCATTTTTGATGAGTCTCGCCATAGACTTCTAAATTTATAAGGAATACCAAATCCTACGTCGTCGTCTTAAAGGACAACAGACATTTAGACCAAACTATATTTTCTTTTCTATTTTAGTTTAACTTTAAGCTAAGTTATGAATGGAGGAATAGTTTGGAAGAAGAGGCCTTCGTTACAGAAGCCCTCCTGAACAGTCTATAGACGTAGATCCCTATATTTAACTTTTGATGCATGATCCACCCCTTAATTGGTAGTTATAGCTGATCTAACCCATGATAGCTTACATACCAGGTGCATATAGGTAAGGCTAATGTAAAATCCCAATCATAAGCCCACCTAAAACCATATAATTGCATGACACATAGAACCAGAGTGGCACGGACTGGAAACCAACCAGCCTTCAACCTTCGATGTGGGGACCTGCTACTCCAATGCTGGTCTTCAACCTTCATCCAAGGGTCGCCTCCTCTGCGTCAATCGAGGGATCCCCTCTACATGCTGATTGAAACAATTGTTGCTGATGAAATCAACAACTCTAATCGTTATGGAATTACCGCTGTGGATTATAAGACTTTGTTTTCCAAAGGATTAAAAGCTTTCCGCTAAGGGATTACCTACGAACAGTATGGAATTTCCAAAAAATTTATGGGATTATAATTTTTGATTTTTTTTCCACTTGCTGGATTACATCAAGATCAGAGACATTCGGTGGTATCCTTTCGTGTTGGACCTCATCCACGTGGACAGGCGATGAGTTCCAAAAGGGGGGACTGTAGTGATACAACCTTGGGTTTTGAAACACTTCTCTGATCGCTCTCAGTAATGAACTTTTTGGGAATTATTCCTGAAGGGACAATAATACTTTTATTACTTTTACTTTGAATCAAACATTACAAATTAAGTCATCCAGAGACTTCTTTTAATTTGTGTTAATTCAAAGTTCATCAATGAATAATTTGTGTTATTTGTATAAGCATTAGTGCATTTAATGTTTGATAGTCAAGGACTATTTAATTCAAACTGGACATTTTCTCAAAATGTTATTCATGAAGGATTTCTCTTCTCAAACCTACAGTGAAGATTCAGTGACACTGTTTATCTCATTTTAGTTTGAGCTCAGGACAATCTCCTCAGAAGAGACTTTTGTTTTTGTCCTAATTAATAATCAGATGAATAATATCTGTTTTTGCTATTATCATTAACATAGGTCCCATATGTGATGCTTAATGACGTTGTTTTAATCAAACCAACAGTATTTTGTTAAAGTGTTAAAGCAAAGGAATCAGTTTTATCATAAAATGCTGACATCTGAAACTAACACTTTATCTTTCTGACAAACTAATCTTTTGACCCCCTTTCAACATGTTGATGTCATCTTCACATCAACTTATGATGCCATTCTGCCAATCAGAAAACAACACATTTTCTGGGTCACGTCTCAGTTAAAACCTTCACATCTTACTTCTCTCTCGAGAAGTTGCTGGAAGAAAGTTGACATGAATGGACTTTCTCTTTGAAGCTGAGAACTTGGACCAAGCGTCAACGGTCCAGTTCAACAGCCGAATTAACAGCAAGACTGCTGTTAACTCACCTGAGCTTCTAAGCTCCGACCACAATGAGTGTTCACATCCAAGAACACTTTTACTCTTGAAACATCAACCAGACTGCCGTTACTTCAGTGGGTCAAAGGCGGACGTGAGAAGCTACAATCTAAACAGACTGACCTCTCCGGACTTCAAGGATCGATCCATTCTTGGTAGACCGTCAAAAGGTAACGAGTCGCTGATTGTTTACACACCGGACATACGGTACGTCCAGCTGGAGATCGCACGGGGAACGTGTCATGTTCTGGTTATAAACATTCAAGATAGTTCACCCCTTCTTTTCCACCTTTCCTCCTTCTTATGCTAAAAACTTCCCTTTAAACTTTATATCTGTTGTCAGCAACAAACTAAGTTAAACCTGCCTGCAGAATAAGTAAAAAATGTCATTCTTTTGCTGTTCTGTTGTCCTAAGTTTGAATCTATCTCCAGTTAAGTTATATGAAGTTTAATCAGAGCCAATCCTTATGCGTGTTGATGTAATTTATTGATTATGTTAAATAAATGGTGCAGTCCTGCTGTTCCAACATAAGTTTAACGTTTCCTGTGAATTACATTTCGTCTGGTCACAATTTATTTGTTAAATCCTGAAAAGAGAGAACCCGTTTAATTAAATTGATGATAAGTTTGTGTCAGATAAGATCTGCTCAAATCTTTCATTTAGAATATTGTACCGTCAGTAAAACTGACCAGGGTATAATATCCTTACATAAAGATACCCCTGAGACAGTCCAATACATAATAACAGGGTGTAAGATCCAAGAAGACAAAGCATGGAATGCCATAACCAAGTGGCCAGAATAATCTGTGCCGAGACTGGATTAGAGGTCCCACAGTCAAAGTGGGAGATTCCACCAAAGATAATGTGGAGATAGATGTAACACTCCCAAGTGACCGTAACATCAAGAAGAAGGAGCACAGTCAGGAAGCTGGAGAAATACCAAGGACTGAAAGAGGAAATGCAGAAGTTGTGGAAAGTCAAAGCATCAGTAGTTTCATTGGTCATTGGAGCACTTGGTGCTGTGAACCCCAAACTGGAAGCGCCTCAAACAGAACCCAGGAATAACCTCAGAGATCTCTGTATAAAATAATACAGTCCTAGGAACAGCTAAGATACTGAGCAGAACCTTCAAACTCCCAGACCTTTGGTACAAGATCCGAGTTTGAAATAAAGTGTAACTATATATATACAAAGTACAGTATATATATTTATACTTTGTGTGTATAT
>JBBPBX010033141.1:0-13628 GCA_038048925.1 Garcialebias charrua | reverse complement strand
ATACTTTGTATATACATACACAAGTAAACCAACACTATGGTACTATGAGGAGGTATAGACCTCTCTGTACTTGTTGGCTGACAGTAGAATTATTTAAACCAAATGAACTAACTTGGGGCAGCACGGTGGCACAACTGGTACAGCTGCTGCCTCTCAGCGAGCAGGTCATTGGTTCAAATCCTGGTCCAGGGGCCTATATGGGTGGAGTTTACTTGTTCTCTTCGTGCATGAGTGGGTTTTCTCTGGGTACTCTGGTTTCCTCCCACAGACCAAAAACATGCATGTTAGGTTGATTGGTAACTCTAATTGTCCCTAGGTGTAAGTGAGAGAGTTGGTTGTTGGTCTTGTTTGTCTCTATGAGACCCTGTGATGGACTTACGACCCATCCAGGGTGTCCCCCGCCCCTCACACAGTGATTGCTGGACATGGGCACCGGCGACCCCCGTAACCCAAAATGGAAAAAGTGGGTAAAACATAATGAATGGATGGATGGAGGAACTAACTCAAATTATGGGCTCTGACTGGAGAAGGGAAGATGGCATTGACTCAGTCAAGACCTTTTTGAAAATTTGGGCAGAGAATAGCAAATGTCATGTGATTTATTTATTGATTAAATTATTGCCCCAAGGTGCTGCAGTAGCTTAGTGGTCAGTGTTGTGTTCTTGGAATCCTGAGGTTGTGAGTTGGAGCCCAGGTTCTGTCAGTAAGGGCATCCAGCATAAAGCGATTGCCAAATGTTTCATGGGATTTTGCTTGCTGTGGCAACCCCTGAAGAAGGGAGCAGCTGAAAGTAACGGCTCCTATATTTGTGTTCGCCTTGGTTAGAAAGTTAGAGTAAAAGCAGGTCATGATGAGACTGGCCAATGGGAAAATGGCTTGGTTGTCAGCAAAGAGCCTTTTATACCTGCAGGTAAAGTTGTTAGTTCATCCTGCTGGATTAATGAATCAGATACGTTGCTATGGAGACCATAAACACAACAGTCTCTCTTTTTGTGTTGCGTGCTTATTTTCAGCCGCAGATAAGCCAGTGCATTATCCAAGAAACAAACACTGGCAAAAAAAGGGTGTGCAGTTAGTTGTTCTGTGTGGTTTTAACTTTAGGCTTTGGCCTGAGACCGTCTCTTTTGTCCCTTTAATTTACCACCATCCTGCAGTTTATGTGCTCGTACAGTCAGCTGCCTTCCCCTTCAGAGCAACAAGTATTTAATGCTCCACAGATAATGTAGTTGAAGGCTTCTTCTGCTTTCCAGCACCAACTCACACATCTGTGTGCATGTAGACATAATCTGAATATTGATTGAAAGTAGCCTAACTCAATGCACATTACTCAGAAATAGACATTTTGTTTCTTTCTGAATGTCTTTCTAAAACACTAAACATCAATTTTTGTGTTTGCCAAGTTAGATTAGATGTGGTAGTCAAAGAGTTTTAGTGTTTAACATGAAACATTGCACATTTTCTCAAACGAACTGGCAGAAACATCAAACATGATCAGAACCAGGACTGTAATGAACCAACAGAGTTTCAGCTCACATTTATTTGTTTCCTCTGTGAACTGTGTTTTCTGAACATATCTGAAGAGGTTTTTAATTATTTTTTCTCCTCTGATCAGATGTTGATTCATTACCCTTGTGTAAATATTTCAGTACTGTAATTGTTTCATATAACAAATGTATTCTTAACCATCACATTTTCTGAGAAGTCACACTCATTTTTGGACGTTTTTCCTATTGAACACCCCAGTTCTCACTGGAGGGAATATTAAGGAGCCAAGATGGTGTAGTGGTTAGGGCGTTTGACTTGGGACCCGAAGGACGCGGGTTCGCGTCCCGGCCACTACACATCTTGGGGTGTCTATGAGTGCACACCTATTTCTCCAGCTCCCCGAGCGCCTTCTATGGCTGCTCACTGCACCGCCTGGTAGGTGGTTGGGTTAAATGCAGAGACGAATTTCGTCTGTGTATGGGAAACATACGCAGATGACAAGCTTAGACAATTATTATTATTATTATTATTCTCTCTGGACTGGGAATACCTGATATCTCCAAGGAGAAGCAGGAGAATGTCTCTGGGCAGAAGGGTGTCTGGGTTTTTCTCCTGGACCTGTTGCCTTTGTGACCAAGCATAATTGTCAGTAAATGTATGAACATTGATTGACATTTAGCAATTGGGCTTTACCACTGAATTATTCAGAAATGTCTCATAATCCTTTAAATAATTACACGCCTGGTCTTTTTTTTGACACAGAGCTGCTGAGCTCAGGCCAGAAACAGGACGAATCAGGTATCTTGTATAAATGTGTCTGCAAACCCAAACTGTATGATTAATACCCTGATGCATGCTCAATAATCCAGGGACAGAGAACATTTACACAATTGTGTTAATGATTAATCATTAACACGTAATGATAGGAATTTTAAACACCTTCACCTTAAATAAGAACCACACAAAAGAGACAAGAATTAAATTTAACACAGATCATAAACTTTGCAAAGTGGGAAATTGTTTACAGTACACCCTTGAAACTAGGTTTCAAGCATGATGCAAACAAAGCCCAATTTGGTCATCCGCTTTGTGCCTTTTTATTCAAGATAGAGGTGGGGTTTGATGAGTAACACATATCTCTGACACTTTCACAGATAAAACAAATGTGAAGTCATGTTTCCGGTCAAACAGGAACATCAAATCAAAACATTGTCTAATCATGAACAAAGCTTAAAGACTTGTCTGTTCTGTATCCAGGAAAAACAACACATTTGTATTTCAGATAAAGTGTTGATGCAAACAGGAAACTTTGAAGAAACAAGCTGAGTAATGATTCTGTCAGAGTACATTAAAGTAATAAGTTTAATATGATAAATGTTGAATTTCTCTATCGCAAACCTGCCAACCAGTAAAGCTAAGCTATAAAAAAATAAATACAGTTATAATAATACGTGACTACAACATGTGTGTGTGCATCCAGCACACTGAAAAAGAACAAAGACAATGTGATGCAAGCAGAGTTTTTGTTGGTCAGTTACATCATTTCTGCCTTTGGTTGAAAGCCAGAAAACCTCAGTTTACTTGAAATTTTTACACATTCAACTTTACTTTTGCTTTTAGCGATAAATACTGGCAGCAGTTGCTTACATTTGCAAAAATTTACGAAGTTTAAACAAAAAAAGTGTTAGAATTAATGAATTGTTACGCACCTGCTGATGCTGTTAGCTAGATAATTAGAAAAATAAGTGAGGGACCGACTTCTATTTTAGTGTGGCTGCATCTAGGTGTAAGAAAGGTCAATATCAAAACTTCGGTTGCCACATCAAGATCATATGCATATACTATTTACAGGTGCTGGTTATAAAATTAGAATATCATGAAAAAGTTAAACTTGTATATTATGGTAAATGGTAAATGGAGCTTATTTATATAGCGCTTTCCAGCCCCCTATGAGGGGCCCCAAAGCACTTTACAATACCAACCATCCACCCATTCATACACACATTCATACACCGGTAGCGGCAGACTGCCATGCAAGGCGCCATCCAGTCCTACCGGGAGCAACTCGGGGTTAAGTGTCTTGCCCAGGGACACAACGACACATGGTGTGGGGAACCGGGATTCGAACCTCCAACCTTCCAATCGGGGGACGACTGCCATTACCACCACACCACTATTATATTGATTCATTACACACAGACTGATATATTTCAAATGTTTATTACTGTATATGTATGTGTGTGTGCATGCGTGTGTGTGTGTGTGTGTGTGTGTGTGTGTGTGTGAGTATAGATAGACATATGTATATGTATGTGCTCAATAATCCAGGTAGAAAATTTCAACTCAATTCTTTATATAGCACAGAGACACAACAGAATTTGTCTCAGGGCACTGAACAAAAACATTCACATATATACAAAACAAAAGCAATTTGTAACGTTATTTATCTTATGAAGACAGCAGATTGCATTGTCTTCATTTTGTTGCAGTCTCCCATTCTGAGTAAGCTTGTTGGCAACATGGGAAGAAAAAACTCTAACAGGGATAAACCTCCCGCAGAACCAAGTACGAGCGGCCATCTTCTTCGACCATTTGGGTTTGAGAGGGCAGGAAGGAGAAACAGACAAACACAGAACGACAGGTCTAGAATGGAGGTGAGCAGGTGGCAGGTTTTTCTCTACAAGGAAAGACCAAAAAAAGCACGTTAAGCTATAAATAATTACAATCCCTTCATGCAGCAAGGTACAAGTTTTTGCCACATGTTCCACCATAAAGCACACATACAGTTTGTGTTACTTAAGGGATTTTTTTTAATGTTCTAAATATTAATTTATCTTTTAATACTTAAACGTAAAAAATATAATATAAATTTGCCATTATTTGTTTCATTTTATTTGAGTACTGAAATGACTGACGGTAGTGATGTAAAATTTATACATTTTGATTTCTTGCTGTGAATTTTCAGGATTCAACACAATAAACGGTGTCCTGGTGACAAAGTGCAGACACGTTCCCCCAATGATTGAGGACTGTCCAGTCATATACAAGGTTTTCACCTTGTCCTGCTTCATTCACTTACTTTTGTGTGACATTTAGAGGCTATAAATAGCTGAATCCTGGAGTAAAAGTCTTGTGTAAAGATTTTATAGAGTTGGGCAGACTGTCAGATGACTTCACTTCTTAGGTTACTTTCCCTTTTTTTGACCCCGATACCAAAACTGATTCCTTCTTCTCAACTTCTCCACTTTTCATCAATTAATGAAAAAAATTTTTTGGGGGGGGCACACTGTATTTTAGAGTGCAAATGTCTAAATTAGACTTATTGATTTGTGTAGAGCAGGGGTGTCAAACTCACTTACAAAAAAGGGCCAGAATTAAACCCTTTCTCAAAGAAAGGGCCAATTTCAGAATCTACATTAACTCAAGTTAGATACACAACATATTTTCTTGGTTGCAGATTCCTCAACAAATTGGTCGCATTTGACATTCTCTGTTGCATTTTTGACATCATAATCAAAGATTATTTAAAAAAATGAAAGTGAATAAAGTATTTTACATTTAAAATATCATCTTGGGGGCCAAATAAGAGGTCAACGAGGGCCACATTTGGCCCCTGGGCCTTGAGTTTGACACATATAGTCTAGAGTTGATCAGTAAAGAATGTGTATATACAGTATGTGCTTCTGCCTTTGTACTCAATTTTTCTTACTAATCATCACCCAACTTAGATATCACAACCTTCCACACATAGAGACAAAAGAGTCAAACAACCATTCACTCTCTCACTCACTCCTAGAGACAATTTAGAGTTACCAATCAGTCTAACATGCATGTTTTTGGTCTGTGGGAGGAAACTGGAGTACCTGGAGAAAACCCACGCATGCACAGAGAGAACATGCAAACTCCACACAGAAAGATCCCAGACCGAGATTTGAACCTGCTCGCTGAGAGGCAGCTCTACCAACTGTGCCACTGTGCTGACCTATCACAACCTAATTTTATAAATAATTTGTGGAAATTCTCTGTAGTAGTGGCAGAGAGTGATCTCCAAGTTCTGCTTTGACATTTCCTGGATTTGTTTGGTTCTTTCTTAGGCTACAAACTGAACTTCATTAAACCGAAACACCGACAAAATTCAGAATAAAAGCTCAGATTTTCGCTTGAATCAGGATTCAGATCATTTGGAATGTTGAGAAATAAATACCTGAGAAATGAACAAATTTTCATAAATTAAAAACACAGAGATGGAACACGATTCAAACATCTAGTTTTAAGCAACAAATTGGATTTAAAAAAAACAGACATTTAGTTCCTCTATTATCTGGATGTAAATTGCTTTTTTCAGATGATTGTTTCTTCTGGTATCGTATGCTGTGCAGCTAGAATGATTTTGAACTGAAACCTTTTGACTTTTGGGCATTTGTTATTATGCGTCACCATGGCAACAATGGGTTTTTTTTTTACAACCAGGAGCAGCTGATTAACATCTCAAAAACTCAGATATCTCAACTACAGCCCCAAATCCCAAATGAGTTGAAAAGGAGGCATTGTTGATGAATTCCCGTCAACCTGGCAGCGGTGCTGGAGGACCTGACATCCAAGATCCTGGAACTGGTGGGAAACACAACTCATGACAATGGGAGGACCAGAATCATCCTCCGGCACCTTCAGCTGTCTGTCTGTGGTGACGAGTAGCTTGGCAGACTGCTGGGAGTAGTGACCATCGCTCAGGGAGGAATTCTGCCCGTCATTCGGGCAGTCCTGCTGCCCAGGAGGACCGAGAGGCCCGCTGGATCTAATGGTGTAGTCACACCGAACAGCTTTTCAACCTCCAAAAAGCTCGTCACGCACGCAAGTGGACGCACTTGTGAATGCAGCGTGTCCAGACCAGAACGCCAGAACGCGAAACAGCTGCTGGGTGTGTGGGAGGAGCTTACCGGTATACAGAGTCCTGCGCACAGAGTCCTGCGCACTCCGCCAGGCGAGGAGCTTTTTATTTCCGTCTCTGTGGAGCAGACTTGACTGGTCGTGAAGGACTTGTCGCGAACACACAGCTACAATGAGTTTCTCTTCCATAGTACACGACCTCGCGGGTCTTTTCTGTGTCCCACAAACAATACGTCACATAGTGCGCGCGCACCCTCGTTTCCGCGTCACATAGGGACTCTCCCCGTCTCTTCTCCTCCTCTCTTCTCCCCCTCTCTTCTCCACCCGACTCTCCCTGATTGGTTGACACACCAACCAATCAGGGAGAGTTGAGCGGCGTTTGAAAGTTTGAACCGCGAAATCTTCAGCATGTTGAATGCGCGGTTTGGAGGCTGAAGCCGGTTCACGTGCACGGAAAAACGCTTCCCAGCACGCTCAACACGCACGCGACGTGACGCCCGACGCCAAGACGTGGCTGGAAGCGCGTCCACCATTGACTTTACATGTAAACTGGACGCTCCTGCTGCTGAAAAGCTGTTCGTGTGACTACACCATGAGAGCAAGATGGATCCAGGTGGATGGATCGTATCTGTAGCAAGATTCTTCAGATTTGTTGCAGGAGATTCTTCCTGCCCACAGATATCAGTGTCTAACAACTCTTGAATGAAACCAGGATGATGAACTGAGGACAACACTTAATTTCACTTTGGGATTAATAAAGTTTTTTTTTTGTTTGTTTGTTTTTACATTGTGAAGGATTTTCATTTGTTCCAGATTCTTCCTTTGAAAACAAGTGGGAAACGTTTTAGTGAATGAGATGAATTAATTATATATAATAAACATTATATCCTTGGTGTTGGTAGGGCCAAGATGGTGTAGTGGCAGGGCTTCCGACTTGGGACCCGAAGGACGCGGGTTTGCGCCCCGGCCACTACACACCTTGGGGTGTCTATGAGTGCACACCTAATTCTCCAGCTCCCCGGGCGCTTTCTATGGCTGCTCACTGCACCACCTGGTGGTGGTTGGGTTAAATGCAGAGACGAATTTCGTCTGTGCTCTGGGCTTGTCACAGTGCGCTGGTATGAGCAGCTCGACATGAAGGTCAGTCTGATACAGCATCAGACCTAAATAAGATCCTGTTGTTTCTTGTTCCATCACCCAAACTATTTTCTGCTTCCCAAAATGAAGACAAATAGCTCAAATCTTCACATAGATTGCTAAATTCGTCGGGTTTTAAATTGTCCGCTATTAAAGAGACCAGAACCCTCTGCCTCTCACTATGTCACAGATGGTGCGTTCATGTGTAATCTGATTTCCCACGATTAAACACGGCTTGAAGTTCAAAATCACATTTAAAGCAAAATTAAAGGGATTTATCATTTTGTTTGCAAAACTGAACATATTTAAATGATAAAATATATATATTTTGAGCAATTTTATGAATAGTAAAAAAAATAATGTCAGTAGACCTTTAAGTACAGTCAATATCTCTTTTTTTTCTGCAGAAAGCACACATCGTATATTCTTAATCAATATAATTTATCAAAATGTTTTGTAATGGCTTATTCTTGTGATATACATGTGAACAATGAGTTCCATTAACAAGCTCAAGTATTGCTTTGCTTTGCTTAACTTAATATAGTTACTGCTGTGGATGTTTTCATGCTGCAGAGCGACACAAGAACTCACAGTGAAATTCAGTTTGTAAAGGGCGATTACACCGTTACACATAAGCACGAATAAAGCTAAAAAAACAGCCCCTCTCTCTTTTCTTGACTTACAAAAAAACAAAAAACAAACAAACACAATAACATCAACAGAACGGGTCCCTCTGTCCTACCAGCCGACATAAAGGGAGGAGGCCATCTCCCTCCCCCTCCCTCACGGCTCACGGGGTGTTAGCCTAATCATTAAACCCTAGTAGGGTGACTCAGTTCTGTCTGCAACAGACAGGCCCAGAGGCACCTGCAAGCAGGCCCGACACTCCTCACAGAGACAGGTGAGGGGGGTCACGTGCTCCGCCACTGCTCCGTTGTAAACTACGGGGCGGACAATACACAAACCAAACAAATCCGTGACACGTCCGCGCTCCAGAGAGAGAGCTGGTTCTACCACCTACTCCTCTACAGGGACCTTCCATGTCACCAGAAGGGACAGTCTCGCCACTTAGGCTGAGAGCTGTGGCAAATTTCAGTTTGGTGGCAAAAAGGGACAAGCTGGTGGCCTTAGGCCTGCCAAAAAATGTGGTAAATACCATTCAAAATGCACGAGCTGTGTCAACTCAGTCTCTTTACGCCAGGAAATGGTGTATTTTTGAAGCCTGGTGCACAGAAAGAAATATTATTTCTTATTCATGTGACCTGACTCAGCTCCTCACCTTTCTTAAGGACTTGCTGGAGAAAGGTTGTTCTTTTTCAACAATTAAAGTGTTCCTATCAGCAATTTCGGCTTGTCACGAAGGCTGGGGGAGCAGGACGCCTGGCGCGTATCCGCTCATAATAAGATTTATGAAGGGCGTGTTGAGAAAGAGACCCCCAGCAGTATCTTGACCCCTGGATGGGATCTTAGTCTGGTCTTGGGGGCTCTCTGTGATCCCCCATTCGAACCACTGAGCGACATTAAGATAGATTTATTATCTTATAAGACCGCTCTTCTCCTGGCTCTTTGCTCGGCGAAACGTGTGGGTGACCTCCATGCCTTGTCCGTGCACCCAATGTGTACCAGGTTCGCCCCTGACAGGTCAAAGGTCACCCTAAAGCCTAATCCCTCATATATCCCCAAGGTCTTGACTCTAAACCACAGAAGTCTGGACTTTGATCTCTCTTCTTTTCCACCTGCTCCTGTCCTCACTCAGGAACAGGAATGGCTGAAGGCTCTCTGCCCCGTGAGAGCTTTAAACACTTACATGCAGAAAACAGCCGAATGAAGAAAAACAAATCAACTGTTTGTATGCTTTGCAGCACCTGCTACCGGAAAGGCCCTATCAAAGCAGCACCTCGCACACTGGGTAACTGAGGCCATAAAAAGGGCGTACAGTAGCAAAGTCAACAGGTGCCCTCTGGAGTGCACGCTCACTCTACTCGGGGCTTGGCCACCTCGTGGTCACTGTTCAAGGGTGTACCAGTTGCAGACATTTGTGCTGCTGTTAACTGTAGCTCATTAAACACTTTTGCAAAGCATTACAGTTTGGATGTTACTGCGTGTGATGTCACTCAGGCTGTCCTTTCTAATACACAGTAGAAAGCGGCCTTGGGATGCCTATTGAATAAAGGCGGACGTTCACACTGGCATGCATTTTACTGAGCATTTCAAGGGCGTGAATGAATTACGTTCCCATAGCATATGTTGCACCGAGAGACATGACTGAAAGGGAACTGAAAGTTATGCACCATAACTCATGTTCCCTGAAGGAAGGGAACGAGGTGCAACATACTTGGCCCTTTTCAATGCTGAAAGCTCTGGTGAAGTGCATCTTGGAGATTGATGAATGGGCGTCAGCGGCTTAAGTACCCAGAGGGCGGGGCCTCTGGCGCGACGCTGACGCCCCTGCCGTAAAGGCGTGAATGTATTCCTTCAGGTAATCGCGTGGGGGTGCAGTTCCCATAGCATATGTTGCACCTCGTTCCCTTCCTTCAGGGAACATGAGTTATGGTGCATAACTTTCAGTTTCCACTGTTGTAGTCAGCTGTTCATAACTATAAGTGTTTTGTGTTGTCATCATGAATTAGGTTCTCTGCATTTAACCCATTGCACCTGGGATACACCCGGACAGAGCAGTGGGCAGCTATTGAGCGCCTGGGGAACAATTAGGGATTGGGTGTCTTGCTCAGAGACACTGCAACATTTGGGGATTGCTGGGAGATGAACCGCAGCTTTCTGGTCCTAAGTCAGCTGCCCCACCTCTACCCCATCTCTGCCCCCTGGGCATGGCCGCTGGCTTTTATCATCTTTTGCATTTTTCCAAACATTGTTTAGTTTTTGAAATAGAATAAACTGTATTCCACCCTCTGAACGCTCAGGGTAACATGTGTCTGAACTGCATGTTCCCCACTGACAACGTTTAACCATTTTTTTATGCTGACTTTTCATAAAATCTCTCTGACCACAAAGCATTCCTAATGCAAAACCCTGACAATGTTGTTGGAGGAAAACAGGGCTGCAGATCCTGCAGGCAAGGGGCCTATGAGCCGAAACCAGTTTCAATTTAATGAAATTCAGTTTCAAAAGGGCTATTCAAATTCTGTTTCTGATGGCACAAATGTGAGCCCACAGAGAAGAGGATGTTCAGAGGAGGGGATGGATGGAAAGACAGAACTAAACAAAGGTGCTGATGGATATTAAGATGTTTATTCATGCTTTCATAAGAACTCTTGTTTTTTTATTCTTGGGAAAATAATTTACAGGCAAAGAGATTAAATAACATGATGATCATGTTGTTCAACAACTTGATGATAGAAGCCTTGTTCAAATACTTGATGATCGCAGCCTTGTTCAACATACCGCATTCATCTATGACAAAGTTATGGCATCTTGTTGCACTGCCTGTATGTACATTTTAGTTCTGTCATAGGGAAATAGTTAAAAATAAATAAAATTATTGATGTTGTTGTAGTGGGCATGACCATGCCCGTTCTGATACTTGAACTGTCCCAGTGACACCTTTTCACTGATACTCTCAGAAAAAGGACATTAACACTATTTTATTACATTATTTTGAATCAAAACACAATAAGTCATAAGAGACTCTCTTATTCCTCTTTTTGTGTTAATGAATAACCTTGTGTTACTTGTATAAGCATTATTGAATTCAATGTTTGTTAAGTCAAAGACTGTTTAATTCAAACTGTTTAATTCAAGTTGGAAATCCAATGTTATTTCAAAATAATGATCACTTCTTCATATGATGAATCAAACGGTGAAAGTGAATTAAT
The DNA here is from genome assembly GCA_038048925.1 of Garcialebias charrua. Classification (NCBI taxonomy): domain Eukaryota; kingdom Metazoa; phylum Chordata; class Actinopteri; order Cyprinodontiformes; family Rivulidae; genus Garcialebias; species Garcialebias charrua. The sequence continues at coordinate 2,286 of JBBPBX010033141.1, read as the reverse complement.
ATGTCAGACTGAACTCGATCAGTTTTGTTAGAAGTTAGAACACAGTTTTAATCAGTTGTTTTATGAAGCTGGCTCCAGTCTAATCTGTTTCTCTGTCTTCATTCTAAACAACTTCTTCTCTGTTCTAAAAACTGATCTTCTCCTATCCGAGTGACCTTCATCCACTGGTTTGTTTGGACCAATCAGAGAAGAACAACAAGTCACTGATCTATCTATATCTGTGTGACAGCACCTGTGTGACAGCACCTGTGTGGCAAGATGGCGCCAGTGTGTTGGGCGTCTCGTCTGCCACTCTGTCTTTTTTTATTATTTTTGTTCCTCTGCTTTTATGATGTGGACTCTCTACTGGTGTATGATCGCCAAACCCTTTTTGGGCTTCGTCTGCCTGCTGCTAATATTTTACATCATCACGAGAAGCACGATTCTTTGCCCCCGCTGTTGGCCGGAGTTCCATCATACCTGTGCCGGGTACCACACCCCCCTCGCCGGAGAAGACGTCACAGGCGTCGAGGTAAACGCGGTGGGCTCTTGGTGAAGCTGAGGACCGTTTTGGCAAGTTCGCCGGGAGTATTCCTGTCCCAGATTGGATCATTTCCTGGTCTGCATGCTTCGCGGCGCTCCTTGGACCCGGTTGATTCCTGGCTGGTACCTGTTGTCGACTCGGATCAACATTTCCTTCCTCCACGTCTCACTCCTCCACATCTGCGCTGGCGAAGTGCTGACCTTGGAAATCTGCGACACTTTGCTCGGATTAATTCTCCTGCTGCATCGTCAGAACCAGTTCCTATCCGGATGGGTCTGGTAAACGCGAGATCTGTTGCAAACAAAACTTTTATTCTGAAGGATTTTTTTTCGTCTCAGGGTTTGGACTTTCTCTCCGTGACGGAATCTTGGATTTCTTCTGGTGAGTCCAGTGTTTTCTCAGAACTTTTACCCCATGGTTGCTCATATTTTAATACTCCAAGGCTCTCGGGCCGTGGAGGAGGTTTAGCTGTCATTTATAAATCTTGTTTTGACTGTAAGCAGTTGTCCCCCCCGACTGCTTTTTCTTCGTTTGAACTGAGCATGTTTGAGCTCGGCTGCACTCCTCCACTTTTGTGCGCAGTCATATATAGGGCTCCCAAGTACAATAAGGATTTCATACGGGACTTTTCTGATTTTTTGAGTGATTACATGTCCAAATATGAGCAAATTTTATTTTTAGGAGACTTTAATATCCCGGTGTGCAGCCCTGGAAAGCCGCTGGTGAAGGATTTTTTAGATTTAGTGGATGCATTTGGTCTCACTCAATCAGTGAAGGGCCCAACGCATGAACGTAAACACACCCTCGACCTTGTCTTATCTTATGGATTGTCTATTTTAAACTTGGTAATTGGTGATGCATTGTTTTCCGACCATATGCCAGTTTTATTTGATTTTATTCCTGTTTCTAAAGCTGTTAAACCCTGTGCTCCTGCTCGAAGCTGCCGTGTTTTTAACTCATCCACTGCTGCTCATTTTTCCACTGCCTTTAATAGTTTAAATTCACAGCTCTCTGTGTCTCTCAGCACTGAGGAGCTTTCACTACATTTTGATTCTTTATGCAACACTATTCTGAATGATGTGGCCCCAATTAAAATTAGGCGTTCAAAGCCTAAATCTGACCCGTGGTTGAGTGACCACACCCGTGCCATTAGGCAGGTATGCAGGAAAAATGAACGCAAGTGGAGAAAGGATGGTCTCCAAGTCTCATTTGATATGGTGAGAGAGAGTTGGCGTCGCTATCAACAAGCTGTAAAAACAGCCAGAGCCAAATATTTCTCTGACATTATTGTTGCCAACTCTCACAACCCCCGTGTTCTTTATGATACAATCAACACGGTCCTAAATTCACATGAACCGGTTCCTATTGAAGCATCTAAAGAACTTTGTGATAAGTTCCTTCAATTTTTTTTGGACAAGGTTACGAACACGAGGGCTTGTATTTCTTTTCCTTCCCATGACCCTTCCATCCTGGTCCCCTGTCCTGCACTTTTTGATCATCTGGAGCCTATTTCTCTCTCCTACCTAGAGAAAATTGTCACCAGTATGAAACCATCAGGTTCCCCCCTTGATGTTGTACCTCCTTGTTTTCTTAAGGAGGTATTTTCTACAGTTGGCTCTTTTGTTCTAAATTTGATCAATAGCAGCTTAATGTTTAGCGTGGTGCCAGGCAATTTTAGACATGCTGTGGTTCAGCCATTATTGAAAAAACCTGGCCTTGATCCTACCTCTTTGTCCAACTTTAGGCCAATTTCAAAGTTACCT
>JBBPBX010033140.1:21256-33442 GCA_038048925.1 Garcialebias charrua | reverse complement strand
GTATAAAGAACTAATCTATTTGTGTTAAACAAATAAAAGAAATAAGCTATTTAATTTGTTTTAAAATAATATAAAAAGGGTCAATCTAATTTGTCTTAACCAAAGAACCAATCTAATTTGTTTTAACCAAATAAAAAGAACCAATCTAATTTGGCGTGTTAAACAATTAAATGGAACTTATACACTTTAAAAGATGTGGGAAATAATTCTCAAACACACAACAAAGTAGCCTTTTATGGGCACAAAAATAAAGGAAGGTCTCAGTTGGTTTGAAACTTCTTTGATATTAACTAACGCCTAGGAAAGCGAAAACAAATGTCTTGAACTTAAAAAATGAAATAGATCAACCATTCTTCTTCATATTATCCATCTTCTTCTAGTGGGGGGGTTCAGTGTCTTTCCTGGGGAGTGTCCCGTTTTCAGAATAAGTTTTTCTGTTCCTTGGGGATTTGTTTGTGGCAGAAGTTGTAGGGCACAAGTTCATTTCATCTGGGGGGGAGAAGAGTTTTTGTGTGTGGAATAAGTCCAGTTTTTCTGCGGGAAAGCTTTTGCTTACGAGATCAGTCCAGTTCTGCTTGGGGGAAAGCTTTTGTCTGTGGAATAAGTTCATGTCATTCTGGGGGAGAGCTTTTGTTCAAGTCTTTTTCTTCTGTGAGTTTCTGTGCGGGTCTTTTTCTTCTTGGGGAGAGCTTTTTGTGCGGGTCTTTTTCTTCTTGGGGAGAGCTTTTTGTGCGCCCTGTGGGCGGAGGGCATCATTCACTTCTTCAGACAGTGTGGTGTCATGTAGTCTTGTCCAGCTGCCGTTCCTGGTGTTTAGTCCATTCAGGCATGAATTGCGGGCACAGTAGCAGGTCGCAAACTTGAATTGTGTGTGGCATAAGGTAGTCAAGCCACATGTCCTGACAAAGTGGGGGAGCTTTGCTCTGACCAGATCCATCTCAAAATCTGGCTCAGCGATTGCTCCAAACTTCTTTTTCAGGGGAGCACCAGTCACTCAGATGTAACAGCTGCTGCTTTTTCTCTCTCGAGAAGAAGAAGATGACGCGTCCTTTCCACCACCTGTTGGGGTCCCGTTCACCCTCGTTTTCAGCCGTCCCTAGCAGGACCTCGTTTCAAGGCGGGATTCACTGGCATCACTGGCAACTCCCGAAGGAGCTCTGGAAATCCGGAGTCCCTTGAGAGAAGAACTGGACACCAAAAACTTGCAAATTGTCAAATAAAACTAAGGCCTTTGGATCCCATGAACCATTTGTGGTCTGGGGAAGGTCAAACTGTGGGTAACTCCTTAGTGAGTCAAATCTGTTAACTTAAACTAAATTCTGTAATTGGCTATAATAATAATTGTTTCTTTAAACTTAAAATAAAATTCCATTCTTACTATCTAAAACATTTGTATTTAATGGCAAAAAACAACAACAACAAATGATTTCATTCTTCAGTGAAAATGAGTAATCACTCACTTTGATTTGAGGTTAGTTTTTAATTAGTAAGTTATTCTTAATTAGCATGATCATCAAAGTGAGTAACAGGAGACGGAGACGTTTTATACTCACTTAAAATACTTTACCTTTCTTATAGTCTGTAGAAAAAGTCTAAACATACATACAGACATAGACAGACATATACGTATAGACAGACATACAGCTGTATAGACAGACATACAGCCATAAATAGGGCTGGGCGATATGGAAAAAATCATATATCACGATATGGACTTTTTTATATCACGATAACGATATATATCACGATATATACAACACGATGTGTGTGTGTGTGTGTACAGGAAAAATTTGGACCAAAGTTTTTTTATTTTATTATTTTACTACAGATAGTTACAATTATAAGAATGTGAACAAAAAGAACAAGGAAATTTGGACCAAAGTAGAAACTAGATCTACCTAAGATCTACCTTAATTCAAGGAGTACGATTATGGAATGACTTAATGACAAATGTTAAGGAAGCCAAATCATTCCTTGTATTTAAGAAACTGGTAAAAAATGAATTGCTAAAAAAAATAAATGAATCTAATTTAATGTGTGATATATGTGAATTGAAAATTGACTGAGTTATTTACTTATTTTGTTATTATAGAAAATATTGTTTGAACTGTTATTAGATGAATAAGGAGCAGATTTAATAAGATTTATTCTTCATCTGCTACCTTTCATTTTATTTTTTTTTCTATTATGAATACGTTAATTGTTGTATTTCATATTATAAAATGAATAAACTAACAAACAAACAAACAACTCCTTTTCTACTTTGGTCCAAATTTTTCCTGCAGGTGGCGGTAAAACAACAGCTGCTAATGAAACTCACGAAGAAGAAATCCGCTCTGAAGTTTGAGTAAACAAAGCAAGAAACAGAAAAGAGAAAACGTTGCGTTTGATTGCGGTTCTGTTGTGTCTCTGGTCTGTTTTGTATTGGTTAACTGGACCCGAGTTCGGACTCGGTTGGACTCTGGGTTCGTGTCCTCTGGACCCATTTTGTCTCAGAGTTTCAGCGGAGCGAAATAATGGAAGCTAACAAGGTGAGCTTCCCCCTCTTTTTGGTAAAAGTTATTCTTCTTGGGCTGCCTGTGCAGCTGTTTTCTCCTTGTTGAGACACCGGCTTCATGCGCCTGCGGCTCTGTTGCTCTCGAGTTTAACAACGTAAAGCATGTGTCGCAAACCCGCGCGTGCGTCAAACAAAGCAGCGCCGTCATCTCGCAAAACCCCATATGAAGCTTCTTTGCGACAGTTATTTTTTTATTCTTATTTATCACGATAGAGACGATAGAAGGAAAGTAGCACGATAGACACGTTTCTATCGTCCCCACGATATATATCGTCATATCGCACAGCCCTACATATACATATATACAAGCCCAAAACCAGAAAAGTTGGCACGTTGTGGAAATCGCAAATAAAAACAGAATACAATGACTTGCAAATCTTTTTCAACCTATATTCAATTGAACACACTGCAAAGACCACATACTTAACGTTCGAACTGGTAAACTTTGTTATTTTTTGCAATTATTAGCTCATTTGGAATTTGATGCCTGCAACATGTTTCAAAAAAGCTGGCACAAGTGACAAAGAAGACAGAGAAATTTGAGGAATGCTCATCAAACACTTATTTGGAATATCCCACAGGTGAACATGCAAATTGGGAACAGGTGGGTGCCATGATTGGGTATAAAAGCAGCTTCCTTGACATGCTCAGTCATCCACATAGAAGGATGGGGCGAGGGTCACCACTCTGTGAACAAATGCGTGGGCAAATTGTCGAACAGTTCAAGAACAACTTTTCTCAACGAGCTATTGCAAGGAATTTAGGAATTTCACCATCTACGGTCCGTAATATCATCAAAAGGTTCAGAGAATCTGGAGAAATCACTACACGTAAGGGGCAAGGCCGAAAACCAACATTGAATGCCCGTGACCTTCGATCCCTCAGGCGGTACTGCATCAAAAACCGACATCAGTGTGTAAAAGATATCACCACATGGGCTCAGGAATACTTCAGAAAACCACTGTCAGTAACTACAGTTCGTCGCTACATCTGTAAGTGCAAGTTAAAGCTCTACTATGCAAAGCAAAAGCCATTCATCAACAAGATCCAGAAACGCCGCCGGCTTTGCTGGGCCCGAGCTCATCTGAGATGGACTGATGCAAAGTGGAAAAGTGTTCTGTGGTCTGATGAGTCCACATTTCAAATTGTCTTTGGAAACTGTGGACGTCGTGTCTTACGGACCAAAGAGGAAAAGAACCATCAGGACTGTTATAGGCGCAAAGTTCAAAAGCCAGCATCTGTGATGGTATGGGGGTGCATTAGTGCCCAAGGCATGGGTAACTTACACATCTGTGAAGGCACCATTAATGCTGAAAGGTACATACAGGTTTTGGAGCAACATATGCTGCCATCCAAGCGACGTCTTTTTCATGGACGCCCCAGCTTATTTCAGCAAGACAATGCCAAGCCACATTCTGCACGTGTTACAACAGCGTGGCTTCGTAGCAAAAGAGTGCGGGTCCTCCCCTGGCCTGCCTGCAGTCCAGACCTGTCCCCCATTGAAAATGTGTGGCGCATTATGAAACGTAAAATACGACAACGGAGACCCCGGACTGTTGAACAACTTAAGCTGTACATCAAGCAAGAATGGGGAAGAATTCCACCTGAAAAGCTTCAAAAATTGGTCTCCTCAGTTCCCAAACGTTTACTGAGTGTTGTTAAAAGGAAAGGCGATGTAACACAGTGGTAAATATGTCCCTGTGCCAACTTTTTTGCAATGTGTTGCTGCCATTGAATTCTAAGTTAATGGTTATTTGCAAAACAAAATAAAGTTTCTCCGTTCGAACATTAAATATATTGTCTTTGCATTCTATTCAGTTGAATATGGGTTGAAAAAGATTTGCAAGTCATTGTATTCTGTTTTTATTTGCGATTTGCACAACGTGCCAACTTTTCTGGTTTTGGGCTTGTATATAGACATACAGCGCTGTAGTAATAAAGAATTCACAATACAAACATGCGGTTCATGTTCTCAAAATAAGTCCAGTCTATAGTCAGGGTCAGTCGTGTTTTAAAAATATAGAACCACCACATTTCAAAATCAACCTTTCAAATCAACCTTTTGAATAGATCCAAACTCCAGGGCGTCCCCCATCGTTTTTCTCTTTGGATCTGTTAAAAATAAATACCTGTTTATCAAATGACATATACAGTACCTGTTTATTAAACAACATATACCAAAGCAATGTGGTTTGTAGGTTTATCTGATTTATCCTACAGTACAACGTGCTTCTTAAATGATCCTTTAAATGGCTATGCTTTTGAATATAAAAATCTAAAAAGTTATTTTTTGTACAACTGATGATCTAATCAATGAATGAGCTGTTTCCTTTTATGAGCCATCATCAATGTTATTAGTGATATATTCTTTATTATTATTAGTTATTTCTAGGAACACTTCCTAATATTCCCTTATTGCATATATAGGAATGAGTTGCCACTGAGTGTCAGGCAGGCTCCCTCACTCACAGTCTTTAAGTCTCGATTAAAAACCCACTTCTATTCTCTCACCTTTAACATGATGTGATTTGTTTTGATCCTCTCTGTAATATACACTGTTCACTATTTTAGCTAGTTTCTGTTGTTATTTCTATATATTTTGTTTTTGTTTTTCTTTTGTTTTCCTGTCTGCTTGGCTTGTTTCTATTGTACAGCACCTTGGTTGGCCCTGCGTCAGCCTAAGTGCTCTATAAATAAAGTGGTATGGTATAAACAATCTAAGATCTCAAGCATAAAGCTATAAAAATTGTTCTAAAAATGTCTTAATCAATTCCTTTGTGGCAAACCAGACCAACCAAAATGCACTCCCATCAAGGATAATCTGCTATCCTTTCTTCAGCTCCACAAAACATTGAATGCCTGTGGAGACACAATTTTAATCTGCAAAAAACAAAAACAAAAAAATATATATAAATATTAACTTGTTTCAGAGTTATGAGCTGGGATCATCTCTGTTTCATCACGGAGTTACAGGAAGCGGAAAAATAAGTCGTCAGACCCACATAAGTACAATATAAACTACAAATTCTGTGGCCTTGCTTGTCTAGCAGGCCATATCATGAGAATGTGTTTCATTAAATAAAATTAATCATAGCAGACTGCAGTTTTGAAACACGATACCAGGATTATTGACAGATCTTCACAGATCCATACGGGGGGCATGACCTTTAGCTGGACAGTTGGCGTGGTTGACTTCAAGACCTGTTCTCTTTGTCTTTTTGGAGAACCTGTTCAGCTCCCTCTTGTCACAGCATCCAGTGAGATCTTTGTTTCTGGGTGGGATCTTTGTTCATCATCGATCCTTCACACCCGGACCGCATATCCTGGCCATTTGTGTTTGATGACCGTGTTCTGACAGTTCTTTGTGAAGGTCTTTGTGGACAGTCTTTTGCTTGGATAAAAGTCCAGTGCACAGCCCTCGTTCAGTGCCATAGTTTTTTAAGCCCCTCGAATGTTTATTTTGAGCAGGGCAGCTTGGGAGTCCAGCCATGGTGTTCTCGGTGAAGTCAGTGAGCCAGTTCTGGACATGCCCTTAATATTGAATCTGATCCGATCCAATCAATAACCACAGTAGCTGTAATTCAAAAAATCAGACGTTGCATGTGTTTTTTGACATGACCCTATCTTAATGTATGTATTACTAACTATGTGTTCTGCAAAGTGTTGTGAGGTCCATCAGACTTACGCTTCCTGCTTCCACAAACACCGTGAGGCCGCTTCTAAGAAAAAAATGAGAAAATAGAAAAATGTAAAAATCCTTAACAAACCAGGTTCAAAGTTATCATGTTATTTCTTAAGCATTTACCTTGAATAGAGTCACCTCTGTAAGTCTGGTTTGGATGACTGAGCTTCTCACCCTATCTCTAAGGGAGAGTCCAGACACCCTGCGGAGAAAACTCATTTCAGCCGCTTGTATCCGAGATCTCGTTCTTTCGGTCACAACCCAAAGCTCATGACCATAGATGAGGGTGGGAACGTAGATCGATCGGTAAATTGAGAGCTTTGCCTTTTGACTCAGCTCTCTCTTCACCACGACAGACCGGTACAGCGCCCGCTTCACTGCGGATGCTGCACCTATCCGCCTATCGATCTCACGCTCCAGTTTTCCCTCATTCGTGAACAAGATCCCGAGATACTTAAACTCCTCCACTTGGGGCAGGACCTCCTCCCCGACCCGGAGAGGGCATGCTACCCTTTTCCGGCTCAAGACCATGGCCTCGGATTTGGAGGAACTGATCCTCATCCCGGCCGCATCACACTCGGCTGCAAACCGCTCCAGTGAAAGTTGTAAATCACGAACTGATGAAGCCAGTAGGACCACATCATCTGCAAAAAACAGAGAAGCGATTCTAAGGTCACCAAAACGGATCCTCTCAACACCTTGGCTGCGCCTAGAAATTCTGTCCATAAAAGTTATGAACAGAATCGGTGACAAAGGGCAACCTTGGCGGAGTCCAACTCTCACCGGAAACGAGCCTGACTTACTGCCGGCAATGCGGACCAAGCTCTGACACCGGTCGTACAGGGACCTAACAGCCCTTATCAAAGGGCCTGGTACCCCATACTCCCGGAGTACCCCCCACAGAACCCCCCGAGGGACGCGGTCGAATGCCTTCTCCAAGTCCACAAAGCACATGTAAACTGGTTGGGCAAACTCCCACGCACCCTCCAGGACCCTGTTGAGGGTGTAGAGCTGGTCCAGTGTTCCACGACCAGGACGAAAACCACACTGCTCCTCCTGAATCCGAGGTTCGACTATCCGACGGACCCTCCTCTCCAGAACCCCTGAATAGACCTTACCAGGGAGGCTTAAGAGTGTGATCCCCCTATAGTTGGAACACACCCTACGGTCCCCCTTTTTGAATAGGGGAACCACCACCCCAGTCTGCCAATCCAAGGGAACTGCCCCCGATGTCCACGCGATATTGCAGAGTCGCGTAAGCCAACACAACCCTACAACATCCAGAGCCCTAAGGAACTCCGGGCGAATCTCATCCACCCCCGGAGCCTTGCCACCGCAGAGCTTTTTAACCACCTCGGCGACCTCAGCACCAGAGATCGGAGAACCCGACCCAAAGTCCCCAGGCTCTGCTTCCTCAGTGGAAGACGTGCCAGTAGGATTGAGGAGGTCTTCGAAGTATTCCGCCCACCGACTCACAACATCCCGAGTTGAGGTCAGCAGCACGCCACCTCCACCATAAATGGTGTTGGTCTCGTACCTCTTTCCCCCCCTGAGACGCCGGATGGTGGACCAGAATCGCCTCGAAGCCGTACGGAAGTCATTCTCCATGGCCTCTCCGAACTCCTCCCACGCCCGAGTTTTTGCCTCAGCAACCACCCGAGCCGCATGCCGCTTGGACTGCCGGTACCTATCAGCTGCTTCCGGGGTCCCACAAGCCAAAAAGGCCCAATAGGACTCCTTCTTCAGCCTGACAGCATCCCTCACTGCCGGTGTCCACCACCGGGTTCGAGGGTTGCCACCACGACAGGCACCAACAACCTTGCGGCCACAGCTCCGATAAGCTGCCTCGACAATAGAGGCGCGGAACACGGCCCACTCGGACTCCATGTCCCCCGCCTCCCTCGGAACGTGTTCAAAGCTCTCCCGGAGGTGGGAGTTAAAGCTCCGTCTTACGGGAGACTCTGCCAGACGTTCCCAGCAGACCCTCACAATACGTTTGGGTCTGCCAGGTCTGACCGGCATCCTCCCCCACCATCGGAGCCAACTCACCACCAGGTAGTGGTCAGTTGACAGCTCCGCCCCTCTCTTCACCCGAGTGTCCAAGACATGCGGCCGCAGATCAGATGAGACGACAACAAAGTCGATCATCGAACTGCGACCTAGGGTGTCCTGGTGCCAAGAGCACATATGGACACCCTTATGCTTAAACATGGTGTTCGTTATGGACAATCCATGACGAGCACAGAAGTCCAATAACAGAACACCACTCTGGTTCAGATCAGGGGGGCCGTTCCTCCCAACCACACCCCTCCAGGTCTCACTGTCATTGCCCACGTGAGCGTTGAAGTCCCCCAGTAGAACAAGGGAGTCCCCAGGAGGCGCACTCTCCAATACCCCCTCCAAGGACTCCAAAAAGGGTGGGTAGTCTGAGCTGCCGTTTGGTGCATAGGCACAAACAACAGTCAGAGCCCGTCCCCCCACACGTAGGCGAAGGGAGGCTACCCTCTCGTTCACCGGGGTGAACCCCAACGTACAGGCACCAAGATGGGGGGCAACCAGTATGCCCACTCCTGCTCGGCGCCTCTCACCAGGGGCAACTCCAGAGTGGAAGAGTGTCCAACCCCTCTCAAGGAAACTGGTTCCAGAGCCAGAGCCATGCGTTGAGGTGAGTCCGACTATTTCTAGTCGGAACCTCTCAACCTCACACACTAGCTCAGGCTCCTTCCCCACCAGAGAGGTGACATTCCATGTCCCAATGGCCAGCTTCTGTAGCCGAGGATCAGACCGCCAGGGTCCCCGCCCTCGGCCACCACCCATCTCACATTGCACCCGACCCCTTTGGCTCCTCCCACAGGTAGTGAGCCCATGGGACCGTTTATGTAGAGTTTATCCACAGAGATGTTAGCTCTTCTTCCTTCGCTTATATTTTTCTTTCTTATCAGGTACAGAACGCGCCTTCTATTCAGAATTTCTACAGGGAATTGATCGTTTATACTAAAATGTGTTCCACGTAGTTCCCTACCTCAGCTTTTAACCTGTTCTTTTTGCTTGAAATGTTCGAATTTAGCTATTATTGGCCGTGGCCTAGTATTCTCGGTCTTTTACCTCCGATGAAACTCCTGAACTCGATGAAAAGTGATCGATTTAACTGTTTCAGACGGCAATTTTAACTGGTTCTGAATAAATGCCCGAACCGAGTCTTCCGGATCCTCTTCCGCTAGTTCCTGAATTCCAGAATACACTAGATTTTCTCTCATGCTTCTGGCTTGAATATCTAAAATTGGTTCCTTCATTTTCTTATTATCACCAGAAAGCTGCGTCATCTGATCTGTTATTTTTTTCACTGTCCCCTTCAACTCCGTATTTTCTTTAGCGAGAGATTCTACCTGTTGTTGACTGAACTCGAGTGATTCTCTCAGGCTCTGGAATTCTTTGTGTAGTAGCTCCACTGACGCTAGCCGAGCGTCCAAGCTAGACAACTTCTTGTCGATTGACTCAAGTATAGCCGTGAAGCCCGAATTATCCGCGGACGCTTCCGAAGAGCTATCTGAGCTACCCTCTCTGTGTCTTTTAGCTAACGGGGCTGACTCGCTAGCAACGCCGGATGTGCTCGGTTTGCTCATGACTAGCCTTTCAAAATAATTGTCTACAAACAATTCCAGGCTCTCCAAAGTCTCCCCGTCCAGTTTTGTTCAGTGAAACAAATAAATCGTTATTAAATGTTAGTTTTTTTTTAATGACCTTACATTTAATTATATAGTTTTATTTAAATAAATATGGACTTACCAATGATTTATAATCATACTCACGCACAGGCTTAAAGTTTTCCTCAGCAGCAACTCATAACACCTCCGCACCTCACAGAACCGGAACCGGAAGTCCTCTGTCTGTTCCGGAAATCCTCTGTCAGCGTGTAGTAATTTTAAAGCCGCTTTATTTATGTCGTTGTAACCGACAAAGTGCATTCATTAACAAAAGTTAATAATAATAAAAGTTAAAAGTTGGGCAGCACAGTGGCATAACTGGTAGAGCTGCTGCCTCTCAGCGAGCAGGTCCCCGGTTCAAATCCTGGTCTGGGGGCCTTTCTGGGTGGAGTTTGCATGTTCTCTCCGTGCATGCGTGGGTTTTCTCCGGGTGCTCTGGTTTCCTCCCACGGTCCAAAAACATGCATAATGGGCTGATTGGTAACTCTAAATTGACCCTGGGTGTGAGTGAGACCGGTCCCTCTTGTAAATTAGTCCCCGTGGCTCGACGAGGCTAGCCTGTGTAAATAAAGGTATAAATAAAGGTTTAATGAAAACAGAGACACACTCTTACAATAATCTCGGCTAACAAATATATTGTTTAGGCGTTTATGTTGTTAAATTTTAATGAAATTCAGCTCGCGCTGCTCTGTGGGTGTGCGCTTCGTGTTGTTTACGTTTTAAATTCAGCTGATTTGTAATCATTTATTAACAAAAGTTAAACAGAGACACTCTTACAATAATGTCAGCTAACAAATATATTTTTGAGGTGTTTCTGTTTTTAAATTTTAACGAAATGCAGGGTTTCCGCCCGTTGCGCGCACACGTATTGTTTCATCAGACGTAGTGAAACAAATTTTTAAATCCAGCTCATTTCACAATTATGTTCATTTATTAAGGAAAAGTTCAGCTTAGACACTTGCTATAATTTTTAGCAAACAAATAATTGTTTTAAGTGTTAATATTCTTAAAGCCTTGCTGTGTGCTCCTGTGGCAGACATTTGCAGCAGAGCTAAACACTTTTCACACACATTTGAAACATTTCCGGGTTGTCTCAGCGGTGACGCATCACGTCAGCGGTGGATGACTCGTTACATTGGCGGTGACGTAGGTGCGATCTATATAAAGGTGCGACCTGTTAATGGATTTTTTCAAATTATTGCCATTAATTGGACAAAGCAATCTATATAACGGTGCGACCTATCAGGCGGAAAATACGGTACTTGTTGGTCATTTACAAACTGTTAGCTGTTGGAGTTGTTTGAGCTAAAATTAGATTTATTTATAATTTATTTTCTCAGCTCGCACGACCGTTTGGAAGACGTCAAAGCGAAACAATTCAAATCCAGCAGATTTGACCATTACGTGAATTTATTAAAGAACGGTTAAGCTAAGACACATCTTTGCTATAATTTTCAGCAGACAAATAATTGTTTTTACCGTGTTAATCTTGTTAAAAGTCCTAAAATATTGACATTTGCCATCTCCACATCACTGCATTTAGCCTGGCCCTCGCCATTCCTACGCAGCTCCGCTCAATTCTCATTTCCCTTCACTGCTGGGTCTGGCATTTCTCCCATCCACAAGGATGTCTCCGGTAGGTTTTGACCGGACCAATCAGAGAACAGAAGGCGGAGTTTTGAACGACGTCGACTGACGTCGTCATTCAAAATGGCTGCCGCCACGAAGGAATTTTCAATAAAACAAGGTAAAAAACTATTATTTCTCTGCTGAGAAAAAATAGATTTCATAGCTGACGTTATATCAGAAGTGTTCCTGAGCAATCAGAGAGCAGAAGGCGGAGTTTTGAACGATGTCGACTGACGTCGTCATTCAAAATGGCTGCCGCCACGAACGAATTTTCATCAAAACAAGGTAAAAAACTATTATTTCTCTGCTGAGAAAAAATATAGTTCATAGCTGACGTTATATCAGAAGTGTTCCTGAGCTTAACAGTTCCTAAATCAATTCACGAAATGGTCAAATCTGCTGGATATTAAATAGTTTCGGTTTGATATTTTCCAAACAGCCTCGGGTGCGCTACGAAAATAAATGATAAAAAATCGAATTTTATCTCAAATGTTTCATCTAGGCCAACAGTCAGTAAATTAAAGACATATAATTACACACTGGTGGCAGAAAAAATATCCACCGAGTGGTTTCTGAGCAATTTATCTGATAGCCTGGACCTCGTCAGGCTAAAC
>JBBPBX010033140.1:0-13400 GCA_038048925.1 Garcialebias charrua | reverse complement strand
GCTGGTTTATACTTCTTGTCGCACGTCTTTTACCCCCCGTTGAGTGAACCCAGCGATGACGTAATTGCGTGTGTGTCACCGACCGCATGAGTGTTTATACTTGGAAGGACGTGGGGGATACATTATAGTAGTGCTGGACGATAATTCAATAACGATAAATATCGCGATATACTTTTATTCAATAACGATGATATGAAGTTTAAGCATATTTTCGATATTTCGATAGGATTTTACAACTTTTCACTGACGTTTTTCTCTTTCTGTTCGGGTTGAAGCGGCTGCTTCAACAACGCGCCCGGACAGAAAAGGCTGTGACACAAAACGTGCGTGGTGACGTCGTTGTTACGCAGCGCTCACTCCAGCAGCAGACGTTAGCGGTAGCAGGCTAAAAGCTAAGCTAGTCTCCAAAGCGTGTTGTTTTCGCTTCAAAACGAGTGCTCATGACCGTCAGAATGTGACTGAACAAAGTTTCACAAGCGAAGAGAAAGCAGACGACATCACTGATGAGAGGAAAGACTAATTCGTCGGTGTGGACGTAGTTCGGTTTTGTTAAACTGCAGGCTTCTTCTGCAGCGAGTCCTACTCGGTTTCTTTATTTTTCAAAACGTGACGGAGAGTCGTTCTAACTAGCTGTGGAAACATCTACTTGTTTAATCTGAAGAGTTTCCACTCGATAGAATATGATGAGAGTCAGAAGATGAAGAATAAAGTTTGAGCCAACGTTTCCCTGAAACTACGACGTAAACAAACAGCCCCAGCGCGACATGTTTTTTTTTATTGAAAATAAAACAGATTCATCAGAATAAAAAGAAAGAAAAACACTGAATGAAAAGGTGCAGAAAGACGAAAATAGTGTTATAATATCTGCCCCTTGTTTAAAAAATACAAAATAACTAACAAACAACAACCTTCACTTCACCTGCACCACACCTTCCCAACAACTTTGATTTAATCATCTTTTAAAACATATAAATAGTTTTATAAATGTTTATGATGATATCAAGTCAACACAATCCTGTTTCCTGATTTACAACTCAGCTCCTTCACACTAGTTCTAAATGAAGATTTTACAAACATTTACATTCCCTTCAGGGTTTAATAACTTTTTAAACAAAATGTAATTGAATATTTGGGGGTAATATTTTTTTTAGTTTTATACATGACTTGTAAAATACTATGTTCAACCAAATCATAACATTTTAATAATTTCAATTGATGAAATAATATATTTGTTGGGTGACCATAGCACTTCCTAATAATAATTCTTACAGCTCTTTTTAGTAAAATAAAAATAGGATTTGTAAAAGTTTTGCATGCTTTTCCCCAAACTTCAATACAACAGATTAAATATGGAACAATCATTACATTATACAATATATTCAAAACTTTGTCATTCAAAAACTATTTTACTTTATACAATAATGTAATTGATTTTGTTATTTTTATTCTTAAGTAATTTCCATGAGATTTCCATGTCAGCTTCTCATCAATAACGACACCCAAAAGTTTTATTTAATTAACTATGAATTTCAATGCTGTAAATTTTAAAGTTCTTGTTTAAAGTTAAAACTATTAATATTGACACAGTTGAGAATTTTATGCCAAGAAAGTTCATGCTCAATAATCCAGGTACCAAATCCAATAATTCTCAGTTGGGTCATCTGGAAACTGGATGGAGGGTGAAACGTTTCTATAAAAAAACTGTCCATGACCCGACAGAATTATTGGGTTGAGAATTTTATGTTTATTTGATGGTGATTTCCATCTTTTTGGAGGCTAAATACAAATACAAGGTGAACATCAATTTATTTGTATAGTTTATAGTTTTTTTTAGGCTTTTATATTGTTTATATCGATATCGAATTATATCGATATCGACCGAAATTAAGAACTATATCGTGATAAAAAATTTGGCCATATCGTCCAGCCCTAGGATAATCCCTCCCTCTTCCCTCCCACTGCATACGTCACGCGCACTCCCACTGCATGTTTTATCAGGACAAATGGATTTAATATAATGATAGGCTCCATTACCTCGATTTGTGAGTCCGTTATCATGGGCGTAGCCAGGATTTTATGAGGGGCGGATTGTTTAAAGGAAACGTTGACCTTTAAAAAGCAACAAGCCTCGGTGGCTCAATGGAAAAGACACTCCAGTCTGTCATCAACCCATCTGTCAATGTTCTGAAAACTGCCACACAGTCTACCTGCGATGACTCTCAGAGCTATTTTGTCAACAAAATAGACTCTATCAGGCAGAACATTGTCAGTTCATCCAACACCATCCAGTCATGTACCTCTGCAATAACCACAGCTGTTTTTGACCAATTTGACCTGGTCTCACTGCCTCACCTCACCAAGGTGGTTCAGCAGATGAAACCAACTAACTGTTCTCTGGACATCATTCCCTCTAAAATGTTCAAACAATCCTTTGATGTAATTGGTCCTTGTGTTTTGTCATTTATTAACAGCTGTCTATCTTCAGGTTTTGTGCCATCTGCTTTCAAACACGCTGTGGTCAGGCCTCTTCTCAAAAAACCAGGCCTAGATCCTACAGCTCTCTCTAATTTCAGACCAGTTTCCCATCTGTCATTTCTATCAAAGGTCCTAGAAAAGATTGTTTTTATTCAACTTCAATCTTTTCTAGAACTCAACAACCTGTTTGAAAAATTTCAGTCAGGTTTTCGAGCTCGTCACAGCACTGAATCTGCACTGCTCAAAGTACAGAATGACATTCTTCTGTCCCTGGATGCAAAAAACCCTGCTCTGCTGGTGATGTTAGACCTCTCAGCAGCTTTTGACACCGTCGACCATCAGGTACTAATCAACCGCTTGTCTCAGCAGGTTGGCCTCCAGGGAGCTGTGCTTGAGTGGTTCAAATCTTACCTGTCTGGGAGAACTTTTTCTGTCATGATAGGCGATCTGTCCTCCTCTTCATCAACCCCTCTGACCTCTGGTGTACCACAGGGATCTATTCTAGGGCCAGTCCTCTTCTCTCTTTACATGCTGCCATAGGGCTGTGCGATATGACGATATATATCGTGGGGACGATAGAAACGTGTCTATCGTGCTACTTTCCTTCTATCGTCTCTATCGTGATAAATAAGAATAAAAAAATAACGGTCGCAAAGAAGCTTCATATTGTGGTTTTGCGAGATGACGGCGCTGCTTTATGTTTGACGCACGCGCGGGTTTGCGACGCATGGTTTACGTTGTTAAACTCGAGTTCAACAGAGACGCAGCCGGCATGAAGCCGGTGTCACCAGATATCTATGGGTGT
Source organism: Garcialebias charrua (assembly GCA_038048925.1). Lineage (NCBI taxonomy): Eukaryota > Metazoa > Chordata > Actinopteri > Cyprinodontiformes > Rivulidae > Garcialebias > Garcialebias charrua. The sequence continues at coordinate 10,120 of JBBPBX010033140.1, read as the reverse complement.
CACAACATGGAGAAACAGCTGCGCAGGCAGCCCAAGAAGAAGAACTTTTACCAAAAAGAGGGGAAGCTCACCTTGTTAGCTTCCATTATTTAGCTCCGCTGAAACTCGGAGACAAAATGGGTCCAGAGGACACGAAGTCCAACCGAGTCCGAACTCGGGTCCAGTTAACCAATACAAAACAGACCAGAGACACAACAGAACCGGAATCAAACGCAACGTTTTCTCTTTTCTGTTTCTTTGCCTTGTTTACTCCAGATTCCAGTCAGAGCGGATTTCTTCTTCGTGGGTTTTATTAGCAGCCGTTGTTTTACCGCCACCTGCAGGAAAAATTTGGACCAAAGTAGGTCCAAAGTTGGACCAAAGTTTCTACTTTGGTCCAAATTTCCTTGTTCTTTTTGTTCACATTCTTATAATTGTAACTGTATCTGTAGTAAAATAAAATAAAAAATAAAATAAAAACTTTGGTCCAAATTTTTCCTGTACACACACACACATCGTGTTGTATATATACAACACGATGTGTGTGTGTGTACAGGAAAAATTTGGACCAAAGTTTTTTTTATATCGTGATATATATCGTTATCGTGATATAAAAAAGTCCATATCGTGATATATGATTTTTTCCATATCGCCCAGCCCTATGCTGCCATTAGGATCAATCATTGCACATCATAACCTGTCTTTTCACATGTATGCAGACGATTTACAAATCTATCTGCCAGTCACTCCCAACCCCTCACTCAGTTCAAACACTCTTGTCAACTGCTTTAAAGGGGACCACACATGCAAAATTCACTTTTTAATGTTTTTTTACTAAACTTTGGGTATTTACTTCATAAAAAAACAGTCCTTGTGCCAAAAAAATGCACCCAGTGGTTTATTTACTCTAAGTAGATTTATTTATTTTTGATAAATACACCAGGATTCACACTTCCTGCATTTATTGACGTCACAAGCCGCCAGCCAATCAGATCAAACCTGAGTCCAGCCCCTCACCTAGCAACCCCTGGTTAGGCTCAACCCACTTCTGTATTAAACACATGACTGTTGTTTTTCATGATTTCATCTCATCTTTTGTTTATATGTTCTTAATTTCATGTGTACAGCACTTTGTTGCAGCTGTGTTTTTTTAAATGGCTTTATAAATAAAGTATAATTGTTATTTTTATGTTTTAGTTCAATTTTTAGTGTATTTGCGATCGCTGCCAACGCGCAGCCGGCAAAAATTAAACGAGCGGACCACAGGCGGAAGGACCGGGTTCGACGGGACCCTCTTCCGGCGCGATGGAGCGGAGCTTCAACTGTACAGCCTTGCAGCAGCCTCGCAGCAGGCTCGCAGCAAGAGGACCTTCTCCTTACAGATTAATTTACGGGAGACACTTGGTGAACTTTGTGTTGTCTTCACTGGAACAGCGATAACTCCCAAAATCTCATCGCGTGCAACGAGCGGAGCTGGCGAAAACCGGAAGAGGAACAAGCTAACATTAGCTTCGGATTCGGGTGGTCTAATGCTAAAAGGAGCAGCAAACTGCGGCGCGCTCAGACGGGTTTCGGTAAGTTATCTTAAGCTAACACTAACAGTAAGTCAAATGAGTAATAAAAAAAGAGCTAATTTTAAAACAACAACACATTACAGATACTGGCTGTTACAGAGGGCGTGAACAGATCGTTGAAGGGCGTGGACTTCAAGAAACCGGTCGTTCAAAACGAAAGTTAAAAATGGCAGAATTAAAAAGGGTATAATTGATTATCTAATAATTATTTTGTGCATTAAATTGAAGGAATAGGGTCTGGATATCCCACAGAAATACCATAAAAATTTAAAAAATACATCTGAGGTCCCCTTTAAATGACATTAAGCACTGGCTCTCTCAAAACTTCCTCCACTTAAACACAGATAAAACTGAATGCATTTTATTTGGTGCACCTGGTGACACCAGCAACATCCTTCCCAGTCCCAGTGTTGGTTTTCCCCTCCCCCACTTCAACCCGGTGGTCAGAAATCTTGGAGTGCAGCTTGACTCCAACTTAAAGTTTGATAAACAGATCAGTTCTGTTGTCAAGACCAGCTTTTTCCAGCTCCGTCTGCTCTCCAAAGTCAAGTCATTTCTCAGCCGTGGTGATCTGGAGAAGGCCATCCATGCCTTTGTGACCTCCAGACTTGATTATTGTAATGCTTTGTATGTTGGTATTAATCAATCCTCCATCTCCCGTTTACAGCTTGTACAGAACTCTGCCGCGCGCTTTTTGACCAACACACGAAAATATGAACACATCACTCCTGTCCTGTCCTCTCTACACTGGCTCCCGGTTCAGTTCAGGATACAGTTCAAGCTGCTCCTGTTTGTTTTCAAAGCTCTGAATGGACTTGCTCCTCTGTACATCTCAGAACTTTTGAAAGCCCATCAGCCCGGCAGAGATTTACGCTCTGCCAGTCAACACCTGCTGGAGGTGCCTCGCTCAAGGTACAAACAATGGGGAGACCGGTCATTTTCTGTTGCCGGCCCAAAAGCCTGGAACAGTCTCCCCCTTGAGCTGCGTGCCACCTCTGATCTGACTCTGTTCAAAACCAGACTGAAGACCCACTTGTTCAAAAAAGCTTTCAGTGTGTAACTTTTATTACTTTTGGTATTTTAATATGTAGCATTTTTTATTTCCATTGCCTTTTTATTTCCACTTGTTCAAATAAGCTTCCAGTGTGTAACTTTTATTACTTTTGGTATTTTAATATGTAACATTTTTTATTTCCATTGCCTTTTTATTTCCACTTGTTCAAAAAAGCTTTCAGTGTGTAACTTTTATTACTTGTGTTATTTTAGTGTTATTTTAGTATGTAGCATTTTTTATTTCCATTGCCTTCTTTTATTGCTGTTGTTTCTTATTCTATTTTCATTGATTTATTGTTCCAGTTTATTCATCTTTTTATCCTGTTAAGCACCTTGGTCAATGCAAGGCATTGTAGGAAGGTGCTATACAAATAAAGTTTATTATTATTATTATATTATTATATTAAAAGGCGTAGGTTTTCTGCTCCAAAGCTTTTCTCGACTCGTGTTCGCGTCCCACTTGGTTCTACTTATTTTACGTTTGTCTTTTATTGGAGAAAATAAAACAAAAATAAAACCCCGAAAACAAAAACTCATCGGATCTACACGAATCATGTAAATGATATATTTTGCTTTGAAAACGGCGAATTTCGCCGAAAGGTGACTAGTTTGCAGGTATGATTCATAAAGATATCTACAACATGTAAGTTATTCAGTCAGCGTGAGACCTGTAGTTCAGAACAGAGACTGCATAAAATATTTATAACGTGAAGAAACCTAAGGAGAAAAATTAAAATTTAGGTCCTTTTAGGTTGTTTTCGCCAACAAAACCTACAAAAACGTCAAACAATATTGTGAATTCAAAATCAAAAAAAGGCGTTCAATACAGAAACAACTGGACTTTATTTGTAACATAAGACGTTTCGCTTCTCATCCGAGGAGCTTTCTCAATTCAAAGAGAAGAGTTGGAAGTATGCTTAAAACTGAACTGACATCATCTTGTAACTATGCATCATATTGCACTACATATATATGTTTTTATCATTCAACTATGTTCGTTTTTGCAAACAAACTTATAAATATATTTAATTTTGATTTTAAATTGATTTTAAACTTTGCGCCGTGTTTATTCATGGGAAATCCGATTTCACGCGAACGCAGCATATGTGACGTAACAAGACGTAGAAGCAGTCTGCGTCTGTCAGCAGCTTGCATCTTTTACTTGACAAATGCTGTTACGTTGTGTCGCCTTTGGGTGTTCTAATATCATCAGTGAACAAGTGAGCCTTTTCACTTTCCCAAAAGAAGAAATACTTCGTCTGGGAATGGAATAAATAAAGCTGCCACCCCCCCTCGGAGCCTCCTCGCTTCCTGATAAGGTAAAAATCAAATAAATACGGGTGCAGACCTAAATTAGAACCTGCTGTTTCTTGTTCATCTAACTTTCTGCTTCCCAAACTGAAGACATGTAGCTCAAATATTCACTTAGATTGATAAATTCGTCGGGTTTTAAATTGTCCGTCCTAATATGTAAATGCAAAACCACGGAGCCCTCTACGTCTCATTACGTCACATATGCTGCGTTCGTGTGAAATCGGATTTCCCATGAATAAACACGGCGCAAAGTTTAAAATCAATTTTAAATCAAAATTAAATATATTTATAAGTTTGTTTGCAAAAACAAACATAGTTGAATGGAAAAACATATATGTAGTGCAATATGATGCATAGTTACAAGATGATGTCAGCGCAGCTTTAAAGGCTGAGAGAAGACACACACACACATACCTATGTTAATTGACAAATCACACCTTAACAGTGGGGGTTTCTTAAGATCTTTGTTAGTCTAATTCACAGAAGCGGCTCCTCTGTTCCCATCAGGTGTGAACCGTCTGGGGATCAGAACTAAAGCTGCATTACAGTACACATTTTTGAAAGGTGGAATCTGAGACCTCCTCCTCTGTTAAGAGAAAACCTTTCTCTCTTAAGGCCCCAGTATAGCTGTGCGTGCACCGCGGCACAAGCCTTTGAACGCGGGCGTGAACGCGCCAAGCTCAAATTTTACGACCGCTTACGCGCGTGCGTTGTCTCACAATAAACTGCCCGGCGCCGGACTGTTTTGTATGTGACACAAATGTATTAAATTCCCCTTCTTCATCCCTGATCTGGACTTTTCTTTTGTTTGTTTTTTTTGCCAAAAGTCAAGTGATCGCTTCCTGCTTGCTGAGGAAATGAATGAATTTGTCACGAGCGAACTAAACTCATGTTCAACATGGCTGCGGGAGGTTCTAAATATTTCCTGGTGTTCTGGACCAGCGCTCCCCGTTTTTATTTTATTTTTTAGAACTTTTTTTAACATATGAACACAGAAAACCGCTGCGCAGCCCTCTGCCTTTTTTTCCCCCCACCCGACCTGTCAATCATTTCAGTAGGTGTGTCAGCAAATGACCAATCAGCTACCTCAATTTGTCCCGTAGGTAAACGCTCCGCTCTGCTGCTGCTCAAATTATGTCAAGAATTTGGAGCGTCACGCTGAGCTATACTGTGAACTGCCTGCGCGCAGCACGCGCGCATCGAGTGGCGTTCGGCCCAACGCACAGCTATACTGGAGTCTTTAACATAAACAGCTTCCTTCACACCCCTCTCAAACCATCTGTGTTCTCTGTCCAAAATGTGCACATTCTGGTCCTCAAATGAGTGTCCCTTGTCCGTGAGGTGGAGGTGAACAGCTGAGTTTTGTCCAGAGGAGGTGGCTCTCCTGTGTTGGGACATTCGTCTGTGAATCGGCTGTTTAGTTTCTCCAATGTAGAGGTCTGGACAGTCCTCGCTGCACTGGACCACATACACTACACCACTCTGTTTGTGTGTTTTTTGTCCTTAGGGTGCACCAGTCTCTGTCCGAGAGTCCTGCTGGGTTTGAAATGTACTGGGATGTTGTGTTTGTTGAAAATCCTTCTGAAATATTGTGAACATTATTAAAATATTGTGAATTAGTACAGCTATCCACAAAAAAATAAAAAATATATGTTGAATGTAGGGCATTTAGAGATAAAATCCATTTATGATTGAATATTTTTTAGAGTAAACTGAAAACGCTTTTTAACAAAACATGTTCAATGAATGTCCAGAGGACCAGACTTAGCTTTTTTAGATTTTTCTACCTGGATTATTGAGATGCATCAGAGTATGTTCAACTACAAATATCATGCATTTTCTATACGTACATGCCAAAACCAAGAAACTAACTGCTGGGTCTAGGTCTTTTTGTGGCAATGAGTTTAGGAGGCTTATATTAAAGATTTTCACAAAAACGTTATTAAATGTAGCAGAATAAAGATTTAATCGTGCTTTCGTAATGAAAACATCAGGGTGGTATTTTTAACATAAAATGAAGCTTTTCTGTTATTTATTGTGGGAGCACTGGGGGGTTAAGGGTCAAAATGTACAAATTATGAGAGAGAGCAGAGCTCAGACTAAAGTCAAACACTCATACAGAACATTTACAGCTTAAATTTTATTCTGATGTTAATCTCAAACCCATCATGAAACAAAGTCACTGTGTCAGACTTGAATATAATTTCACATTTAATTAACCCAGTGATGTTTTCATCACGCTCACGTTTTCACGCAACAATGTAAACATGGAGGCGGTGACCTCACTTTAGCTAACACTCGCTAACGTGAACATACAGCTGAAAGAAACTCAGTTACAAAATAAAATATAAACACACCAAGACTTAATTTACAAAGAACCCAAAACCTAGTAAACTTGTAACGACACTTAAACGCCACACTATAAATTACAAGCTCGTAATAAACGTAAACTAACAGAATGCTAGCTGTTAGCATATATGCTAGTTACCGTTTGAAAACGGTGCACTGCAGTTTGATCAGTAATCTTCCATAACTTTAGTCAATGACAACTTTTATTAAATATTAACAGCTACAAAAATAACGTGATAATTATTGTTAGCGTTTTTTGTTGTTGTTGTGCTTTGTAGCTTCGCTAGCATGGAGCTGTCCGATAATGGATACATGTTTGTCCGATAATTAACCTCAACACTGCTCCGGGACCCAACTCCAGAGCACCGTTAAATTTAAAGCACAGCAGCAGCAGAATATAATTATTCTCGAACACCTCACCTTTCTTTTCTTTAGTTTTCCTCGGAATATGGAATTTATTTGGCTCCATCGGCATATGCCGCTGGTGGACCACTTGCGGTGCTTTGCTCCTCCGCGCCATCCTCCTCGCAGCGAAGCTCTCTAGCCTGCCCGCGGTAGGGTGCGATTTTCGGACAGGCGCTACCATGACCACCCTGTCATGTCGCGAGCTAACGTTAGCTCCCAGGTCGGAAGACACCCACCGCGGACGGTTCGCCTCCCTGCGGACAAAGCTGTCGTCCATCGTGGGATTGTCCGCCACAGCGACGAGTCTTTCCTCCCGAGCCTCACTCCGACTCTGTTGCTCGGCTCGAGTCCCGCGATAAGACCTCTGTTCCCTCCGGGAGCCCGCGGTGGCGACAAGCTAGCTTGCCATAGCAACCAGGGTTGCCAGATTTCCAGACCGAAAGAAGCGATCAGCTCCTTCAAAACAAGCACAAACAAGCGGCTCGCTCTTTCAAAAAAAGCCCAAAAAAAGCCCAGCTGGCAACCCATCCCATTGTGTAAAAAAAGGCAGTTTTAAACAGTATAAACATATTTATTATGGCATTACATATATCTAGCAAAATTATACATAAAAGAACGTATTCAGTCTAAAAAATAAAAATACATTTTGCATTTTTCTCCCATCTGTGGTCGGATCCAGTCTTGAAGAGCACGCTCTTTCTCCCAATCTTTATTATATATTTTTCCATATTTACCCCACTTAGAGCTCACATTAGCGTTGTCTTGTCTAGACAAAGAATAAAGAACAATGTTGCATTCGCGTGTAGTCGGATGTCCCGTGAAGATACACGGTTTTTAATTTTAAACTCACTTTGAAAGTAATTTTCATTAATTTATCATTTTGTTTGCTAAAAACGAACATAGTTGAATGATACAAGATATATATGTGGTGTCACTATATGCAAAGTTCAAAAATGATGTCACAATACTGTAATGTATACAGCAGTGTTCGTGCATGTATATTACAGAGTGTCAGTGAACGCACCGCGAGAGAGAGCGTGACGTAGGCACGCGGGTTCAGTGTGTGTGTGAAGATAGAAAGTGCAGAGAACGGAGTAATGCAGGATCGTGCCGTCTGATAAGTGTATTGTGCAGTTTAAACAATAAAGCTACATCAGCACCAAACCAGCATATTTATTAAGCGTGCAGAGAAACATCAAAAATACCTTTAAAATAACTTCAGGAGTACATTTCACAAAACAAGCCCAAATAAGCGACGCAACACACACGGTAAGCACAAAAAACCGCCACAAGCGGCTGATCAGATTTGAAAGCGACTCAAGGAAAAAACAAGCCCAATGCCGCTTGAAATAAGCGGACTTGGCAACTATGATAGCAACATTCCTCCTGATGCTCCTCGCGCCAATCTTCTTCGCTGAGAAACAGCTCAAAATACGTGACTACACTGCCACCTGCTGGCCAAACCGCAGAACAACACAAAACCCATGTCCATGAAAAAATTTTTTTAAAACTAGCGTTTACTGCTTGGTGGGGAAACAGTTTACTGGAATTCCTTTGACTGAGGAAGCCCTCCGGATAGAGGGCGAAACGTTTCTATGAAAAAGAAAAAGAAATAAACAAAATATTCTAAGCAACAGTCAGTATGGGTTTAGAGCAAAAAACTCTACATCAGGGGTCCCAAAATTTTTTTCCTGTGAGGGCCACATAACTTTTCCCTTCTCTGGTGGGGGGCCGGAGTCAGTTTGTAACAGGAAAAAGTGTGAAGATTGAAGGAGTGCCTAAATGTAAAAATGTATTGTTTTCCAGAAAGCACAATCAAATAACCCTCTCTGGGTTCTTCACAGAACAAAAGTCAGGAGATAAATAATAACACTATTAATAAAATAAATAATAACACTATTAATAAAATAAATAATAACCAAATAACCCTCTCTGGGTTCTTCACAGAACAAAAGTGCATTTAACATAAACTTTCTGTTGTGCTTTTCTTTGCATTGAACAAAAATCGTTTGTCCACTGCAGCTTAAATGCCCTGCTTTCTGAATCAAAATTTCTCTTACCGGTACCTAATCTTTTCGCCATTATTCCGTTCTGTCTTTGAGAGGTGCAGGTTTAGGATTTTTTTTCTGGGGGTTGCCAGATAGGGGCATAGACAGCAGAAGGGTGGAACAAAATGTCACGTTTTGGATGTGTCAGTGTTTTTCCCAAAACACTTCTTCTTCTTTCGACTTTTCCCTTTTCAGGGGTCGCCACAGCGAGTCATCCTCCTCCACCTCACTCTGTCCTCTACATCATATGTCCTCACTCCAACTACCTCCATGTCCTCTCTAACTGCATCCATATATCTCCTCTGTGTCTTTTTCCTGGCAGCTGCATTTCTAACATCCTTCTACCAATATACCCACTGTCCCTCCTCTGGACATGTCCAAACCATCTCAGTCTGGCCTCCCTAACTTTATCTCCCAGTTGTTCAACATGTGCTGTACCTCTGATGATCTCATTCCTGATCTTATCCATCCTTGTCACTCCTAAGGAGAACCTCAGCATCTTCATTTCTGCCACTTCCAGTTCTTTCTCCTGTCTTTTTGTCATGTCTCTGTCTCCAGACCATACAACATAGCTGGTCTCACCACTGTCTTGTAAACTTTTCCTTTGACCTTTGCTGACACCTTTTTGTCACAAATCACTCCTGAAACTTTTCTCCATCCACTCCATCCTGCCTGGACTCTCTTTTTCACCTCTTTACCACATTTCCCATTTTCCTGGACAGTGGACCCCAAGTACTTGAAGTCCTGCACCTTTGTGACCTCTGCTCCTTGTAGCCTCACTGTTCCACCAGCCTCCCTCTCATTCACACACATGTACTCTGTCTTACTACGGCTGACTTTCATTCCTCTTCTTTCAAGTGAATACCTCCACCTCTCCAAGTTCTCTTCCACCTGTTCCCTGTTCTCACCACATATCACAATGTCATCTGCAAACATCATAGTCCATGGGGATTCCTGCCTGACCTCATCTGTTAGTCGGTCCATCACCAGAGCAAACAAGAAGGGGCTCAGAGCCGATCCTTGATGCAATCCCACCTCCACCTTGAAGCTATCTGTCACTCCTACAGCACATCTCACCACTGTCCTGCTGTCCTCATACATGTCCTGTACCAGTCTAACATACTTTTCTGCCACTCCAGATTTCCTCATGCAATACCACACCTCCTCTCTTGGCACCCTGTCATATGCTTTTTCTAAATCCACAAACACACAATGGAGTTCTTTCTGACCCTCTCTGTACTTCTCTATCAACATCCTCAAAGCAAAGATGGCATCTGTGGTGCTCTTTCTTGGCATGAAACCATACTGCTGCTCACAGATAGTCACCTCTTGTCTAAGCCTTCCTTCCACAACTCTCTCCCAGATCTTCATTGTGTGGCTCATCAACTTAATTCCCCT
>JBBPBX010033139.1:6027-19564 GCA_038048925.1 Garcialebias charrua | reverse complement strand
TTTGTGTTGTGTGTGGTAATGTGTGAGAAAGTTTTTAGTGTTAAGGCAGTTCAAATGGGAGGGGAGGCAGAGCAGGCAGAGTGTTTAGCATCCTGACTGCCTGATGAACAGAGCTGTCTCTCAGTCTGCTGGTTCGAGCCTGGAGACTCCTCAGTCTCCTCCCTGATGGCAGCAGTCTGAAGCAGCTGTGTAGTGGGTGTGTGGGATCACCTGCCATGCAGAGGGCCTTCCGAGCGAGGCGGCTGCTGTGCAAGTCCTGCAGTGGAGGGGAGGGAGGTGCTGACGATCTTCTCAGCTGCTCTCACGATGCGCTGGAGGCTCTTGCGGCAGGATGCAGTACATGCACCAAACCACACCGTAAGAACCAAAGACAATTTGTTTTTTGTTTTTTTAAGGAGGGGGAAAATGCGTCCGATTTTTGTGACACTTATTGAAGCCATGTCATTCTGTTTTCAGCATACAGTACAGTAATGGTACATTCAGACCGAACAGCGTTTCAACTTCCAAAAAGCTCGTCACGCACGCAAGTGGACGCACTTGGTGTCCAGACCTACTTGGACCAGAACGCCAGAACGCAAAACTGCTGCGGGGTGTGTGGGAGGAGCTTACCGGTATACCGAGTCCTCACTGCACTCCGCCAGGCGAGGAGCTTTTTATTTCTGTCTCTGTGGAGCAGACTTGACTGGTCGTGAAGGACTTGTCGCGAACACACAGCTACAATGAGTTTCTCTTCCATAGTACACGACCTCGCGGGTCTTTTCTGTGTCCCACAAACAATACGTCACATAGTTGCGCAATACCCCCGCCCCCTCGTTTCCGCGTCACATAGGGACTCTCCCCCTCTCTTCTCCCCCCGACTCTCCCTGATCAACCAATCAGGGAGAGTTGAACGGCGTTTGAAAGTTTGAACGGCGAAATCTTCAGCATGGTCAAGGCGTGCTTTGGAGGCTGACGCGGGTTCACGTGCACGGAAAAACGCTTTCCAGCACGCTCAACACGCACGTGACGTGACGCCCGACGCCAAGACGCGGCTGGAAGCGCGTCCCCCATTGACTTTGAATGTAAGCTGGACGCTCCTGCCGTTGAAACGCTGTTAGGTCTGAATGCACCATAAGATGCCAAACAGTCAACCAGCCCCACAAAGCTTGTTTTATTTTATTTTGTTCACTGAGTTCTGAAGAAATGGTTTCATTGAAGGACTGGCAAACAAACTGAGCATTTATTATTGAGGATCCATATTTGTGTCCCTTCAGAGGAAAATGCATAAATTGTTAGTCTTCAAAAACCATGCACCTCTCAGTGCATAAATTATTATATCTTTTTGTACACAAGGCAGTTTTGGCTAATCAGTGCTCGGCTGTTTAGCTTTGTGCACTCCTGGTTTATTTCCATTTTGGCTGTGAAGTAAGTTTAGAAACTTTTACAGCTCAATGGAAAAAAGAGTTCAATGCAAACTCCCTTGGTAGGTTTGTGCTCTGTCTTGATATTCTATTGAATTTGAGCTTTAAAGCCCGAGCAGTACAACTGGGTATTCTTTGCATGTAGCCTAAATGGCCTTTGTAAAGTTCTGAATTGCGCACTCAATTTCCTATGCAGGCTCGTCGTTTCCATTTCCCATCTGAGACAAGATATTGGAGATGATCCTCCTATTCTGGCAAGTGGCCATTTTAAATGAAGGCTATTTCAGCTCTTTCATTTGTCAATCAGCCTGAAGAGTGACTTTCCACCGGCGGCTCGATGTGAGGCTGTAATTGTTAGCGTCCCCTCCTGCCCAACGCGCCGCCTGGTGCTTTGCATGTGAAAGGATCTTGAAAGAAGACGTGATTGCTGAATTAATACTCAAACTGCCTTTTGTCTCCATCACTTTGGCTTCTACTGTCATGAAACACAGAGGTGCAGACGTGTGGACAATCAGCGAGGAAGGCGAGGAGGAAGAGTTTTTGGCTTCATTTTGTGTAAAGTCAAAGCTGCAACACCTGGGGAGTTGGATCTACCTGTTGGAGTCCTCCTCAGAGCGTTCTATTGATGATGTCTTTCAAAAACTGAACTGATTTTACCAAACTTTTGTTAGAAGAAGTAGAATACGTAAAGGTCATATTATTGCTTCATTTTTAACTTAAAGTTTTTAAAAAATAGCACTAATAAATAAACTTCTAAATGCTTTCTGTGCTGCAAAGCTTTTCTGACGCACAAATCATGGTTTGTGTGTCTGAAGCCATTGGAAGAAACTTAAACCAATAAATTGATATTCAGTAATATGAAGACTAATGGTGATCTTTCATTTAAAGTAGATGGTATTGAGATTGGTAAAGTCAGTGAGGTGAAATTTTTGGGTGTCATCATTGATGACAAGTTGTCATGGAGATCTCACATTAATTACTTATGAACAAAAATATCAAAATCTATTGGAGTACTATATAAAGTGAAGTAGTTATTTAATGACAAAGCCCTGTTTCTGTTATATAATACATTAATTCTTCCTCATTTGATTTACTGTATTGAAGTTTGGGGTAAAGCTTGCAAGACAATCACAAATTCGGTCTTTATTTTACAAAAAAGAGCTATAAGAATTATTGCTAGAAAAGATTACAGCCATCCATCAAATATATTGTTTTGTAAATCGAAAATTTTGAAATTCTATGAATTGGTTGATTACAACATTTTAATATTTATGTATAAGGCCCACAAAAATGCATTACCTTCCAATATTCAAACCAAATTTGTTAAAAGAGAGAGTTGTTATTTTTTAGAGGTGATAGAAATGTTTGTGAAGCCACGGTTTCGAACTTGCTTGAAGGAAAGATGCACTTTAATCCAGGGTATAGGTTTATGGAATGGTTTGGAGGTTGACCTTAAAAATGTCAGATCTCTGTGTATATTTAAGATAATGATTACAGCTAGTTTCTTGAAGGTATATGATAAAGTATAATTAAATCTAAAGAAACTGTTGTTTGAGTTGATGTGTTTTTTCTTTTTAGTATTGCTTTTATTGTGTACTGTATTATATTTTGTTTAAAAATATTTTGAGGATAAAAGGAGCAGACATCATAAGATGTATTCTTCTTCTGCTATCATTTTGATTTGTGTATTATTATTTGTTTTATGGTATGGAATTTTTTGTATTTTAAATTTAAAAAAAAATAAAAATTCGGAATTGGAACTTCACATCCCTGTGTGTATAGCTCTTCACACACGTTTTTAGCTAATTAAGATCTTATTAGAAAGAATTTCCAAATAAACACCGACAGCCCTTTTTGAGATTTTTTCTTTAAAGACCGTGTAAAGTAAAATTAAATGTGTATTTTGAGTTTGTCACACGGCATAAATATGTGTTATTAATCACCCATATAAATCTGACTGATTAAAAACATTGTTTACCTTATAAAATTAAGTCTCAAAAATAATGAAAAAACATAATTGTGCCCTGGTCTGAAACGCTGGGGGCGTGTCAGCGCGTGGGCGTGGTTTCAGCGCAGTACTGCGCCCGTGTCCTGCCCCCTGAGCTGAGCTGTGTGTGGAGAGGCAGACAGGTGCAGCAGTAAACCTGCTCTGTTTTTATCTGAGTTCTGGCTGTAACAGCAGCTCATTTTTCCAAGAGTTACGCTGTTTTTAGTGCACAAACAACTCTGGTTTTGTTTTTAAAGTTGAGGACACAACTATAATTCATAACTCCGCTGTTATGTGTTTAATAATAAGCGCTATTTTAGAAGATGAGCGGACTCGCTGCACCCGGTCCGACCCGGTCACATCGCATGCGGGGTCTGTGTTGGTGATTAAAATATAGAGTAATCACGTTGATAACTAAGTATGCAATGGACCTGTCGCATTTTCTTAGCAAAAAAGGAGCTATAGCTATTGCTATCTGATGCTATCTGCGATTCGCGAGTGAACGGCTCCACCGAGGCGAAGAAGTAATTTATACGGCTGGAGCTGCAGGGGGTGGGGCTATACTTAAGAAGACCGCGTGACGAAACGCGGTCACATTTAAAACACGCCTAAAAAATCCTGAAACAGACATATCTTTATACACAGTTTGATCTATAACTCCAAAATTAATTGAGCTACAATTTTGAGACTTTTTACTCATTTACAAGATTACAATTATGACATTTATAATGTTTATTGAAGAAAATATTGAAATTCACTTTACACGGTCTTTAAGTTCCTGTAAAAGTTTGCCAGCATGAATAAACATTTCAGCCAAAGCCCCTTACCTCCATGTTTGATAACCAAGTTATGATTCCACAGACCAGCTGATAGTGGTCAGTCATGCAGTACAAAATCTATTGTGTTTTAAGGAAATTAAATGTTGCCATTTTATGAGTTCCCCTTATCTCGTCTTAATGTTGTCCCACCTGCAGTCTTGTAATCTTTACCCCTGGCTTGCAGCACACTGTGGTCTGTTGCACACATAATACTTTGGATAAGAAAAGTCAGTGGACATTGGAAGAGGAGATTACTTTTGAAAGGACGTTTCCTCTTTTCATCTATAGCTGAAAACGATAAGAAAAAGGAAAGTAGCCACCAATTTCACTTGTATCCAGATGGTAGCAAAACAGGATTTCCTTATCTCTTATGTTGGCGCCAATGTGTGACCACAGTCTGTTCCTAAACTCTCGTGGACATCGCAACATCAAAGTTTCCTCTCCTGGATGACTTGAGTTGGTTTTAGCAGCAGCAAAGTCCCCGTTTGAATTAGGAACTGTCTAAATGAATCTCTATTCCCTGGGAAAATAAATAAAAATAACATACTCTGCAAATTTGAAAGAAAATCTATTGAGAGGTTGAGAACTTTATATTTAACACTTCCCATACAACCGAAAGCTAAAGAAACACATTTTAAAATTTTAAATGCAATTTACCCCTCCAAAGAGCTACTAAGAAATCGTTTTAACATTGATGATAATAAATGTTCATTCTGTGAAAAAGATATAGAAACAACAGACCATATTTTTTATGAATGCAATCAAACCAAAATCTTTTGGAATTGCTTAGAAAGATGGATCAAACCCAAAATTATACTTCCTGAATCTATTTCTAGAGATATGATAACATTTGGAGTTTTACTGAAAAACAAAAAAATGGAACTCTCTTGTAATGTGATATTCTGTTTGGCGAAATTCTTTATTCATAAACAAAGAGTGCTAAAATCATCCCCAATCTTTAACATATTTTTATCTGAATTCCAGTTATATTTAAAATCTCTGAAATGCATTGAAACATATGAATACCTAACTGAAATATTGACAGAACTGCCCACCAATACATGTTGATTCTAAATCATTATCCTCTTGTATTTAATTATTATATATATTATAATATATAATATTATATAATATTTATAATATTTATATAATATTTATTATAATATTTATAATTATTATATATATTATAATATATATATATATATATATATATATATTATTTTATTTATTTTCATTGTATATTAATCTGCCCTTATGTTCTCATTTTTAAGTCTGCCTCTAATATGCCTTCTATGTATATTCGAACTACTGTAAATTGCCATACTTGTTTGTACTTGTTTTGTTATGTTGTTAAATAAAACTACCTTAAAAAAAAGTCCCAGTTTGATGAACAACAGCAGCTTTCCCTGAGCAAAGTCACAGAGCTAATGATCATGTCCGTGCACAAAGCCTGACACCGTATACAGCCCCATTTTCCTAATGTTTATGGCAGCCACATGCTGCTTTAATTAACAAAAGAGCTGCGCCTGTTGCTCTAGAATAACATTACCAGATCAGTCATCCCCGTTTAGAAACACATGCTTTACGATAAGGCTCAGGTAGAAAATGGCTTTCAGGGTGCAAACCGGTCCTAACGAGTGCCTAAATCAGGCGCCGCTATAAGAAATTAACCTGCTGTCAGCACTAAATGCCTTCCAGGAAACGGTGTGTGTATGAACAAGGTGGGGAATTAATTTGAAACAAAAAGCCAGAGGAAGGAAGATTTCTCCACCCTTATCTCCCATGTGAACTTCACAAGGAGCAGGTTGACATTGGTTTTATTACCACGCAGCGCAGATGACGAGCGGGATGAGCAAAAGTGCTGACAAGAGGGAACGAGCAGGTGATCAGTCATTGGCTGGGCGCCCATCTCAGGCACTCAAGGATGCTGAGAGGACGCTGGCCTCTGTCATATGAATGCCTGAATAAGGAGACCTATGGCAGCGTCCAGGTTTGGGGGTTAAATGCGCATAACTGGGTCACCACATTTAAATACAAAGATCTTTCTTGCAGAAGCGTTCACAGTATCCAGACACACGGTTAGCAATTACATTCCCACATTTGTGTGTAAACGCAGTACTTTCAGTACACATTTGTTCGAGCCGACAGCTTGATGGCAACGATGATGGTGCTGATGCTGGTAGAACCTCGACTGCATCCAGGTGACTGATGCTAAGTGTCGTTTTTTTCCCGTGCTCCATTCCTTTTTTCCATCGCACCCCCTTAAATCCATACGTTGTATTTCTCCCATTGTCTCTTCCTCTGCTTGTCTCGTGTGAATGTCATGTAGTAGAGTAGAGTAAGTGAGGGAAAGCAGTGCAGCCTCCACTCTCTTGCTGTGTTTTGTTGCATTTTATTGCCTATATCTGTCAACCCTTCAGGCTTTGCTGCACAGGTGCAGCTGTGTACTCAGGATTCGCTTTTATCATCCCCGCAGAGTTGCCTACACGAGATGCAGCTTGAAGGTTACGGGGCTCCACCGGCAGTAGCTGTTAAAAACTGTATATTGATTTATTCTTTATAACCGTTTTATTGCTTTTTTTATTATTGCTCCTAGTTTCTGTGCCTGGACAGTTTCACTTACAATTTAATCCTCAGTATTTAGGAGTTTCTGAAACTCAATGTATCTATCGGTTTTTGACTACAGTTTTTTTTTTTGGCTGATCCCTTCTTCAGGGGTCACCACAGCAAACTAACTCACTTGAAGTTTTGGCGATTGTTTTTACACCCGATGCCCTTCCTGACAAAACCACACACCACAGAGCTACCACAGCACTATGTGTGGAGCAGAGAGCTGATATCTAGGGCACATGGGGAACAGATGGCGGGGGTTAAAGTAGAGGGTGGAAGCAGATGTGGGTGCTTCACCTTTCCCACCCACATTTTAATATTGTCAGTCCAGGGATCAACCCAGTGATCTTTCAATCACAGGCTTGCCTTCTCTAACCTCTGTGACTGTTTAAAGTAGGGCTGTGTAAAAATATCAATATTGCGATAAATATCGATTTTTTTTCTTTCCTAGAAAAAATCGACATTCATCTGCAAGTATCGTACCAATTTTTTAATTTTTTTTGCTTTTTGAATGTCCAAAGGACCAGACTTAGCTTTTTTAAATACCTCTGCATCCCTGGCACCAGTGTATCCTCAGAGAGAGTCCTCTCCACCGCTGGAGATATCATCACTGCGCAGAGAAGTGCACTTCTCCCAGAGCACGTCGATCAGATTCTATTTCTAAACAAAAATCTGAGGAGAATGTAGCTCACTTGGTCTGCAGAGTAGACTTTCTGTTTAGAGTTCACTTATTAGTCAGGGTCTATCTACAGGCCTTAAGCTGCTCTGCTAAGATGGGTGCATTTGAAGTTAAATGTTCTTCATTACTTGAATTATAGACTGTTTTGGAGAAGTCATATTACTGTTTACTTACCAAGCACTTAGAGTGATTCCTTCAGATGTTAAGTGTCAAGGTTAAAAAGGTTTCAAACTATTCAGAGCAGGGCACTTGGTGCACTTTATTTACTTTACAAATGCATGTAAGCTACAGTTTTTACTGTTTCAATTGAAAGAAACATGTTTTCTCACCACTTCTTTGATTCATTTTGTCCAGCTGTCGACTTTAAGTCTGTGTCTATGTCCAACCAGAGCCAAGTATTGTGTAGTTGGTGCTTTTAATCAGTTTTCAGTTAAATTAATTCAATCCAAGTCTATAACAGTCTCAAAATGTCACCAAAATCACTCTATCCCACTAAAATCTTTCAGAAAATCGTAATAGTGTATTGAATTGCATCGTTTGCTGAATATCGCAATATATCGTATCGTGAGCAGAATATCGTGTATCGTATCGTGAGATTACTGTATCACTACAGCCCTAGTTTAAAGGCCAGTTTGTATAGGTACTGTACTCTAAAATGTGATAATTATGAAAGTCTAGAACTCTTTAAATGTTTTTTATGTCAAAGTTTCAGACAAAGATTATCTTACGTTTAACAGATGATGAAGTTGTAGCTCTTTTGGTCAAACCTGGAAAATAATGTGTCAAACCACATGCAATATCATGAGATGTTGTATGGTCAGAGCATGTGTTTATGATCAGCTGCTACCACATCAAGTTTTAGCTTAGTATCTGTAAAATAGCTATTTTTATCTTGACCAACACAAGCATCTTATTGTGTTATCTGTTTGTTACTTTTTTGTGCAGAGGTTTTTTGCAACCTCACACTGTGCCCTGTTATGGATACAGTGTGAGATATGATTGTTTTATCTCTTCTTTCCCTTGTGTTCTCTTTTCCTTATCTAAAAAATTTAAAAAAATAAAATAAAGGGGCAGCGCCTCTTGTGAGGCTGCAGCCTCAGACACCCTGTCTTCCCATGTCTATGTTGTTTGGTTGTTTGTGTTTGGACGGGCTGTACTGAAATAAAATGTTGTTGTTGTGCTTTGGTGCAATGACAATAAATTCTGATTCTAATTAGACTAACGTCAGTTTGTTGTGACAGCCATATGAATTGTATTGTCTCTAAAGTATAATCAGTTATTGATGAACATCTACTAATTACTCATTGAATGTTTTATTAAATGTTCAACAGTGGTTCATGGGATATTTTGCTTTAAGACAGCCAGGTTTGACTCCAACAGTTAATAGTAAAGTTTTAAGCACAGATCTCACAAAATGAGTATTAATTGGATTATGTATTCTGAATGACTCAACTACAACCACACCAAAATTTATAGCAAAATTTGCAAAATTGACTACCGGTAAATTTTGACATTTTTTTGTGATTTCAGTAGACAATGGGTTGTGGCGATCTTTTTGAATTGGGTTACCTCCTATGGTGAATCAGTTGTAGAAGTTTCCCCAATACTTATTTTCATATTCTTTCATTAAAATCTGTCAAGCAATTTATGAGACATTTTGCTGCCTAACAAAGAAAGTGGGCTCAAAATAGTCAAAGTCAAAAGTCAAAGTCAAAGTCAACTTTATTGTCAGATCTGCAATATGTACTGTACAGGACATACACAGGACCGAAATTGCGTTTCTCTCAGTCCCTCGGTGCAACAGTAAACATCTAAACATTGAAACACTGAAACATATAATAATAGACATAAGCATAAAATAGTAAAACTAACACTGTCCTGAGTTTTTGCATAGTGGTATAAGAGTATGAAATATAGTTACTGTAGTGGCAAAATTTTAAACAAAACTCTTGAGCAATTTGTTAGAACCTAAAATATGTGTTGGAATTCATGTCAACTGTTATTATACCACGTTTGAGGTTAATTTTTTTTCAAAGTTGATGGGGTTTTACCCGTTTTTGTGTCTTCTACATGGCAGCTATCTTCAGTTGGTTGACCCCAAAATGTATTCAATTGGGGGGGAATTTTTTTTCAAGTTTCATTAAAAGCCATCTAATGGTTTATGATATATTTTGATAACAGGTGCATGATTACATACACAGACACACACATACACCCCCCCACATACACACATAAGTTGGTCTTGCTATCTTTATGTGGACTTCACATTGACTTCCTTTCATTTTTCATTCATTTCAAAAGCCTAACCCTGACCCTTACCTTAAAACTAACCATTATCAGTACATATTTAACCCTAAACCTAACCCATCCTCAATTCACCATTTAGTCGTAAACCTAACCCTAACCCACCAATGACCCTTTGTCTACTACAACAGTAGACAATCTTAAAAAAAGGTATATAAATAAAAAAAAAAAAAATTGAAAAAAATTATATTAAAAAAACAGCTACATTATAAAGCGATGTAGAAAACTAAAACCAGGAACATGTCTGCGTTGGTTTTTGCTATGAACATTAGCAGATGTTTGAAGCCACTTAGAGAGGTTAAGGCCAAGAGATTCAGATATTTTTTCAAGATATTCCAGGAAACCAGGAGTGGTGTAGTAGAAGGCCCTTTTGCCAAGTTCAGTCCTCACCGAGGGAACACTGCAGGTAATCATGTCCTGAGAGCACAGCTGCACTCACGCAGAGACGTGGGAGGAGATATGAAGGCAGAAGACCAAGAAGTGATTTAAAGATGAAAATGTACCAGTCCAGATGTATTAAAATTAATTCTGCTTTTATAAGTAAATAAATGTAAACGTGAGATTATGTAAAAATGTATTGACCACTGTGAAATCACACTCACCTGCTCATGCTATCCATCAGTTTGTTGTGGAGCCGCACAATGTGATGATGTGATGTGAGTACTGGCAGAAACACTGCACTTGTGGTTTGATAGGCTGCTGTGCCAAGGTTTAAGTCTAAAGAATAAGACTGAGTTGGCAATCTATAATGATGTGTGTAAGAGCGTTCACACATACATGTTTACATGTTTGTGTAAATGGAAAACAGACAGTTTTTAACGGTTAAATTAAGGGTTTTGTAAACCCTGTGACAGATTACACAGGACTTGAAAGTTGACAGCAACACAACACAGCCTCATCAGTGCCTGTAGCATAATTTGCTTGGCCTTCTGCAATCACTGTTTTGACAGAAATTAATTACCTCAAGTGCCCTTTATCAGGCCGACTACGCAGAGAGATTTGAAGTAGACAGGGTTGACTTCATTACTGCTCATTTCCATATGAACAACAGGCTGAAGAGGCTTTCAACTTTCCACTTACTTTCTGTCCGTGCAGAAATGCCAAAGCAAGGCACACAGAAACAGAGCTGCACATTTTTGCTCCACTCATACTAAAGACTCCCTTAGATAACTCCTCTTGACAAGCTCTCATAGTTTCTTTTGTCTTGATTTAGTATCAGATAATCTAGATCAGGGGTCTGCAACCTTTATGATCAAATGAGCCATTTTGCGCCTTCACTAAATTAAACGTGTCCAGAGCCGCTACAACTGTGGTTATCAACTGGTGGCCTGTGGGCCACTTTAGGTTTGTTGAAGAGGGTTTATTTGGCCACATATTATAAAGCTAAACTTATCAAATGATTGTTAGTATTTATTTATATTTTTACAATTTAAAACAAAAGGAATAAAACAGATTTAAGAAAAGTCAAGTCTGGTCCTCTGGACATTCAAAAAACAAAACAGAGGACCAGACTTATCTTCTTTTAGATTTTTCTACCTGGATTATTGAGCATGCATCAGGAAAAAAAAAGAAGAAGAAAAAAACAGATTAAAGGAGGAATAAATAAAGAAAATTGTATGTTTTATCAATTCTTTAAAAAATAAACAATAAACTATGAACTATGTAGTCCTGTGATTTTTTTATTGTGAAAAAATAAATAGGTATAGAAATTATGATTTTATTATGATTTTATTATGTGTATTTCCTTTTGTAAAGCACTTTGTGATTTTATATCTGTGAAAGGTGCCATATAAATAAAGTTTACTTACTTACTTAAATAAAGCATACAATTAAAGTGAGAATGTTTTACTTTTCATTTTTACAAAATAAATGATCAAAAAGCTGAAAAATGAAAACTGCTAAAACCAGCTTTATTTTTTTTGTTGGTGTAACAAACAATGACATTCAGTTTTACGTCAGTTTTGGCCAAATCTTGAAAAAGAAGCTGCTCAGGAACCAAAGAGAAGAGAAAACAGATTGCAGACACCTGATTCTAGATGATGCACTCATTGGGACAGTCGAATGAGGCACAGTAGTATTTAAGTGATGATTCAGTAATACATAAAATAAAAATAATAAAATGCTCGAAACCTTTAATGGATTGCAGGCAGGTGATGGAGGAGGTCCACCAGCAACTCTTATCAAATGAGCGCAGACCAGACCTTTGTGTGTTGGGTGATTATTCTTGCTGACAGCAGACTGTGATAAAAAGTATGTTTTGCTTTCTCCTCACAGTTTCTGTTTATTTTTTATTATTTCATACTGATGGACCAGAGGTGTGAAAAGAATGTGTGGCAGAGCCTTCTAAACCATCCACCCAAACACCACTCATGCAATCACTTCATCAGAGCTGGAATTGATGATGAGCGTGCCAAGTGGATTTGCTCCAGAAACACCCACTGCGAGGCTCATCTTCACTCCTTACTGATTGTAGGGAAAAATAACAGAAAACCCACAAAAGGGGTCCTGAACTTGTTTGCAGTAGTGTGTTCCTTTTTGTCTCTCTGATGGGTTTGTGTTTGATAGGGTGTAGAAAATATTTATTTTCAGTACAGCCACAGGGATGCTTGGCAGACATTTTAGCATGCTGGATGCACGCACCCTGGTAGAAACTGTCCTCTCACTGTGCTGACATGGCCGTTCTGTGTTTGAGGCCAAGGTGCTGAGCTCATGTTTCCTGACCCAGCAAGCAGCAACAGCACTAAGCAAAGCATACTGATGAGAACAGAACCGTTTACTGTTCACTCAACAGTGTCAGAGTTGTTGTCTGAAGTGCAGAAATGCACATTTTAGACAGTCGTTAAATCTTATTGTATGCTTTTGTGCTTCTCGAGTCAGAGTGATGACGATAGTTATCCGTAAAAAAAAGAAATGTGCAAAAGTGAAATAATACCCTGATGCATGCTCAATAATCCAGGTAGGGAAAACATAAGAAAAAAAGCCTCGTCCTCTGGACATAAAAAAAAAAGAAAACATTTTATTTTTATTTTTATGAGGACCAGACTTAGCTTTATAAAAGTGAAATGAATTTTTTTTTTAAAAACTAAAAGTTCACAAATTAGGATATTTGACCTTTTATCAGACTGTTTTGTCCTTTGCAAAGTATTAAAAAAAAGCAAAAAAAAAAGCAAAAACATTTTTTGAATGTCCAGAGAACCTGACTTAGCTTTTTTTAAAGTGAAATGAATTAAAAAAAAACACATAAAAGCTCACAAATTAGGATATTCGACCTTTTATCAGACTGTTTTGTTCTTTGCAAAGTAATTTTTTTTTAAAAACGGCAAAAAATAATGTTTTTGCTATTTTTTTTATGTCCAGAGGACCAGACTTAGCTTTTTTAAAAGTTAAATGAATTTTAAAAAAAAAAACATAAAAGTTCACAAATTAGGATATTCAACCTTTTATCAGACTGTTTTGTTCTTTGCAAAGTAAGAAATTAAAAAATAAAAAATAAAACGGCAAAAAAATGTTTTTGCTATTTTTTATGTCCAGAGGACCAGACTTAGCTTTTTTTTAAAAAGTGAAATGAATTAAAAAAAAATAAAAAAACATAAAAGTTCACAAATTAGGATATTTGACCTTTTATCAGACTGTTTTGTCCTTTGCAAAGTAAAAAAAAATGGAAAAAAGATTATTTTTTTTTTTTTGTGTGTGTGTAATGTCCAGAGGACCAGACTTAGCTTTTTTTAAAGCGAAATGA
>JBBPBX010033138.1:0-33442 GCA_038048925.1 Garcialebias charrua | reverse complement strand
ATACATATATATATATATATATATATATTATATATATATATTAAAGTCAAATTCAACTTTATTGTCAGAACTGCAATATGTACAGGACATACACAGGATTGAAATTGCGTTTCTCTCAGTCCCTCGGTGCAACAGTAACCATTTAAACACTAAAACACTGAAACATTTAATAAACATAAGCATAAAATAGTAAAAGTGTAACACTGTCCTGAGTTTTTGCATAGTAGTATAAAAGTATGAAAATTTACACCAACACTAAAACACTAAACATTTAATGAACATAAGCATAAAATGAAATAATAAAAGTGTAATACTGTCCTGAGTTTTTGCATAGTAGTATAAAAAAGTATAAAAAGTATATCTATAAAATAAACTGAAGGTTCTAGCATTGACATTTGCAAAGAGTGGCAAAGCAGCATATGAGTTAATGTACACAGTATATGTATGAGGTAGTAGTTGATGTTGGTATAGAGGCAAAAGTGGCATATGCAGTAAGGCACATTGGGCATCCTTAAATAAGGCTGGTCAGAGAATACTGTATATGTATCAGCAGTAGTGTAGATATAAAAGTAGTGTAAATGTAAACAGTAGTAATAAATGTAAACAGTAGTAATAAATGTAAACAGTATTAATAAATGTAAACAGTGAATGTAAACAGTAGTATGACTATAGGCAGTGATGTAATACAAACATTAGTGCAAATATGAGAAGTAGTGCAAACTGAATGAGCACATGACCGAGAGTTTAGTGAATAACCCGTTTGATGACACAGAGTCCAGTGTTAAAATCTTTGTGTTGTGTGGTAATGTGTGAGAAAGTTTTTTGTGTTAAGGCAGTTCAAATGGGAGGGGAGGCAGAGCAGGCAGAGTGTTTAGCATCCTGACTGCCTGATGAACAGAGCTGTCTCTCAGTCTGCTGGTTCGAGCCTGGAGACTCCTCAGTCTCCTCCCTGATGGCAGCAGTCTGAAGCAGCTGTGTAGTGGGTGTGTGGGATCACCTGCCATGCAGATGGGCTTTCCGAGTGAGGCGGTTGCTGTGTAAGTCCTGCAGTGAGGGGAAGGAGGTGCCGACGATCTTCTCAGCTGCTCTCACGATGCGCTGGAGGCTCTTGCGGCATGATGCAGTACATGCACCAAACCACACCGTGATGCAGCTGGTCAGGACACTTTCTATGGCACCCCTGTAGAAGGTGCACATGATGGGGGTTGAAGCTCCAGCCCTTTTCAGCTTGCGGAGAAAGTAGAGGCGCTGGTGAGCCTTCTTGGCCAGTGCTGCAGTGTTCCTGCTCCAGGACAGGTCCTTCGAGACGTGCACTCCCAGGAACTTGGTGCTGTCCACTCTCTCCACTGCGGTGCTGTTGATGGTCAGAGGGGCATGTTGTGCATCCCTCTTCCTGAAGTCCACGAGAATCTCCTTTGTCACCTTTGTCAGGGAGATGTCACCTCCCTTCATGTCCCTACGTCTGCTGAACCTGCTGCCGAAGAAGCAAATGTCTCAACGCCCGTAGATGTCACCTCCCTTCATGTCCCTACGTCTGCTGAACCTGCCGCCGAAGAAGTAGACGTCTCAACGCCAGACGTCTCAACGCCTCCAGACGTCTCAACGCCAGACGTCTCAACGCCTCCAGACGTCTCAACGCTCGTCTCGACGCCTCCAGACGTCTCAACGCTCGTCTCGACGCCTCCAGACGTCTCGACGCTCGTCTCGACGCCTCCAGACATCTCAATGCCTCCAGACGTCTCGACGCTTTCGACGCCTCCAGACGTCTCAGACGCTCGTCTCGACGCCTCCAGACGTCTCAACGCTCGTCTCGACGCCTCCAGACGTCTCGACGCTCGTCTCGACGCCTCCAGACATCTCAATGCCTCCAGACGTCTCGACGCTTGTCTCGACGCCTCCAGACGTCTCGACGCTTCCAGACGTCTCAACGCCTCCAGACGTCTCTACGCCTCCAGACGTCTCTAGGCTTGTCTCAATGCCTTCAGACGTCTCTGCGCTCGCAGAAGATGCTACGCTCACAGAAGACGCTACGCTCGCAGAAGACGCTACGCTCGCAGATGACTCTACGTTCGCAGAAGACGCTACGCCCGTCTCGACGCCTTCAGACGTATCCTCCCTCGTCTCGACGTCCGTAGACGTCTCTGCACTCGACTCGGCGATGCCCGAAGCCATCTCCCTGCTCGACTCTTCGACGCCCGCTGACATGTTGACTCACCATCTGCAGGCCGCCCGCGTGCTGACTCGAC
Organism: Garcialebias charrua; assembly: GCA_038048925.1. Lineage (NCBI taxonomy): Eukaryota > Metazoa > Chordata > Actinopteri > Cyprinodontiformes > Rivulidae > Garcialebias > Garcialebias charrua. The sequence goes on along the minus strand of JBBPBX010033138.1, from coordinate 31,196 downwards.
ACCTAGAGCATGGTGTGGTTCCCCACACCATGTGTCATTGTGTCCCTGGGCAAGACACTTAAAGACCGTGTAAAGTGAATTTCAACATTTTCTTCAATAAACATTATAAATGTCATAATTGTAATCTTGTAAATGAGTAAAAAGATCTAACTTTCTCTTGTTCGGTGTAATATGTTTGGATAAAGGTTCAAGATAGTTCACAGCCAAAACTCATACATGAAATGAAGGATCTGGAAAAATTCTAATAAATCTAGAAGATGATAAATTCAAGTCATCTGGTTATATTGGCACAAAGTTCTATTCAATAGTCTATTAAACGGAAGTTTATGACTATGACAGAAAACACTAAAGTCTATAACTTTGATGATTTGATTGATCCGGGATTCTTTCCTACAATAGAGGAATGCGATTATTACAATGAAAAGCAATTTCATGATATCACTCAATCAAAAATTTGTTTGTCACTAATTCATTTCAACTGTATGAGTATCAATACTAATTTTTCTAAGATAACCGATTATTTAATACAATTAAACAGAACATTCTCGATAATAGCTTTATCAGAAACATGGCTAAACAATGATAACACCGATATTTTCCACATCAATTATTATGAACTATATACGATGAACAGAAATCACACAAGAGGTGGTGGTGTAGCGTTGTTTGTACATAAAACAATAAACTGTAAACTAAGCAACGAAATGACAATAATTGAGGAAAACATAATTGAAATGATAACAATTGAAATATTAAATAAGAACGAAAGAAATATAAGTTGTGTGTACCGACCACCTAGTTTAAATATTGATTTATTTTCAGATAAAATTGTTGAACTATTAAATAAGAACTATAATAAAACAATTTTTTTTATGTGGTGACTTTAATGTCGATTTGGCAAATAAGACAGAATCAAACAGTATTAATACATTTATAAATTCAATGCAATCTTTAAATCTTTATCCATTAATTTCTAAGCCTACAAGAATCACAACTCATAGCGCAACAATAATAGACAATATTTTTACGAATAATTCAAAGCTGACAAATCCAACCCTGATAGAGGATCTGACAAGGGTGCGACAGAGCTGAACTGAGAAGAAATGGAAGCCTGCACTGAGTCAACCACCTCTGTCACACCTTCTGGGAGGCTGACAATGTTAGTAGGGCCTAAAGTCCCTATTGGAGTACGTGGGTGAAGAAGCACATCCACATCACTTACATTAACAATAGGGATGTGGGTAATCCCCTTAACCACCGTCACTACTGCTGGTGACACAAACACCCCTGCTGGAAGTCAACCTTTAGTGCTAAGAGTAGGGGTGGGCGATATTGCCAAAAAATGATATCACAATATATTTTTTGAAACACCCCGATAACGATATCACAGACAATATTTCACATTTTCTCCTTTTATTGAATCAACCAAACAAATGTGTAATTTCAAAATGACTTTTCATAAACAGTCACCAGAATACAAAAAAAATATTCATAGTTAACAAGCAAAATAAACAAATATATATAAAAAAATTGGCTGACAGTTTGATTCAGCTACCAAGTGCAAAAAGAATACCTTAACATAATTTTTTTGTAAACTTCAAGTATGTTAACAATTCTTGATCTGTTTGTAGAACAATATCTTTGAAGAAATAGTTTTGTCCACATCTTTTAAACAGGAAGAATGTGCAGTTAAGAGAGATAGTAAAACAAAAAGCACATTTTCTTTAGAATTAAGAAGAACTGTTTCAGTTATTAGCATTACTTACATTGGTCATGCTATTTGTGCAAAAAGCTTCTTAAAATAAATTAGGGATGGTTGCAAAACTAAGGATTATCACATAAGGTGTGTTGTAATTCAACAAGATTTAACAGTCATAGAAATATCTTGAAAAAATGATTAACATCCACTCTCAGGTGCAAACATGTTCAAATGAACAACATTATAAAAACTTAACTTAAACATATTGCAACACTCCCTTCATGCAGCACCTTTTTGCTTTCTTGCTGTGTTTTTGTGTTGATTTTTGTGATGATAGTTTTTATTTAGCTTTGACTGTAAACTCTTTTGCATTCACAACTGAGTTTGAGATTCTTTGTCAGGAAAACTAGCTTATTTACTGTAGCTGGTTTTAGTGCTGATCTTTGCCACTTCCGAAGTTTCTCTCAACTGCATACAGTTTTCGTAGTGCGCAGGATGTTTGTGCTTTAAATGGCTAAACAAATTCGACGTGTTTCCTCCCTTACCCGAAACAACGTGCTTGCATGACTTGCAGAATATGGTCGTCTGATTCACATCTTCTTTTTTATAACCGAAGTAATTCCAAACAACAGAAGTTGCTCCTTTTTTAGGAATTAAATCGGGAGGTAGTTCCGCGACACTCTTGTGGTCTTCCATGCTTGCTCGCGCCCGCAATGCTTCACATGGCTCAGTGCTGCGCAGGTTAGACGTAGTCAAATGACGTCATCATAGGATGCCGCAATATAATTTTTTTCACCGGTGTCAAAAAATCCACCGGTATTATCATAAACGAGACGATATGGCCCACTCCTAGCTAAGAGGTTCAAAGAGCCCAGATTCCATGGGACCAAACTCCGCTCTAGAACAGGTAGCCGCAATAACCCTTATAGTGCCAGCATGCACACTGACTGGCCTGCGACCCCTTAACCGAACCACACCCATTTTAGGGCAGACCATTTGTACTGGAACTCTTTGGCAATGCTGAAAAGCCATGCGCCATGAAAATGCAGCCTGATTGATTGTGGGTAACTCAAACAAAGCAGTACCATGTTGTTTAAAGAGCTCATTATACCATTCTTTAATGACATTCATACCCAATACACCTCGTACTGTAGACTGAGATGAATGTTCTAGGGGGTCCTTCACAACCAGAACACCACGTCTGGGTACCACCTTGACCAACATCTCTACATCAGTTTCAAAATAGCCAACATAAGGTATGCTAAGCCCATTGGTTGCATGAAGCTCAAGCCAAGAGCAGGCCTGCAAAGGGCCCTGACAATGTTGGTTGAAGAAACTCTGTGTAACTGTTGTTACCATGGACCCAGTGTCCAAAAGACACTGAAGTGGAACATCGCCCATTTTCACAAGTACTGTAGGACATTGTACAACCAATGGTGAATCTGAATATTTGTTTTCAAAAGCACTTGAGCGATGACCTCTCCCTTCGGAATTGTGGCTCAGTAAAGCAGAAGGAGCTAGTTATTATAGACTGATTATTACCCATCCTAGTAATTTTACTGAAGTTCCCCAACTGTTCCTCTGAACACAATATTGATACCCTTATGTGGTACCTCTAAAACTGCTTGTCCCTTGTACTGGTGTGCTGGAAGTGGAACCCCTTCATGATTCCCTTAAATTACCAGTCCTTTGTACTGGTACTTGCAACTTCAGTTTACTAGGATTTTTTTTTTAAATTAATTCATTAATTAATTTTAACTTTTTTCCCTGTCAATTGAAATGAATTTAGCCCATTTATTCAGCTCCTATCAGTTTATTTCTGTAATTTTCAGCTTTCTCTGCTATTTCAGCTACCATTTAGCTGCTTTTATGCTAATTTGAGCCTTTTTCAGTTGGTTTCACATTTATTCTGTACTTATTTCAACCTTTCATTTTAGATACTTTCAGAAAAAATGTGTTCTCTTGGAACAAGGGCGTAGTGGTAATGGCAGTCGTCCCCCGATCGGAAGGTTGGAGGTTCGAATCCCGGTTCCCCACACCATGTGTCGTTGTGTCCCTGGGCAAGACACTTAACCCCGAGTTGCTCCCGGTAGGACTGGATGGCGCCTTGCATGGCAGTCTGCCACTACCGGTGTATGAATGTGTGTATGAATGGGTGGATGGTTGGTATTGTAAAGCGCTTTGGGGCCCCTCATAGGGGGCTGGAAAGCGCTATATAAATAAGCTCCATTATAGCCTTTTTATCTTATCAAGAAACTCAAAGCTTCCATAATGCAAGCCGTCCCCCATTCACCCATTCATACAGCATTCGACTTTATAATCAATGTTTTATCACATTCACACACCGATGAGACGCACATCAAAGGCAACGAGGGATTAAGTGTCTTGCCATGGGACACTTCTGCATGAATCGAACCCCCAACTCCTGCATTGTAGGATGATTGAATCACTCAGCCTCAGCTGCCCGTTCACTTGCTTTTCATTCATTAAAACAAGTCATTTTATTTTTTATGACAGCATTTCATTTATTCCAAATTGGTTCTCTCCTCTTATTGATATCTTACTGTTAGCTTTTAGTTAGCAATTTACTTAGAATTTTTTTGTTAGCTAATCAGTTTTTTCCTTTGGATTGATTTTTGAAACTTCCCAAGGAATCATTTATATTTATAGAAATATTTTCATTATCTCTGTTAATTACACACTGTTCCCAAATTTGTTCACACTCTTGTGTTTAAAACAAGGTTTAGTTGTATTTTTTTTAAAGTCTCTTAGTTTTCTCTCTTTCTTTTAGCTGTTTTAGAAAATAAGATCAAAACTTCCAGGTTATTGTAAACCAGTAAAACAAAACAACATTAATATTAATTTTAAAGCAAAAACATCATGAAAAACACTGTACTCCCCTCAAAATTTTCACTCTCCATCCCTGAAAGTGCAACAAGGATGCATTGCTCAATGGGTCTCCATGTCCATCCATTTCATCCATGATTTCTTTATTCATTTTATTATGATGATGATGTCAGATTGAGCGACGACTGGCGATCGTCGTTCTCAGATCAGTCCTCTCCTTTCCTCTCCTTTTCACTTTCAACCTGTCATTGTGAGTCATTGAATGATACCTTATTGTCCTGTGGAAGAGACATTTGTCCAGATGTCCTTTTTTCCCATTTCTCATTTGGGGTTTGTCCAGCTCCACTCTATGGAGGTCTTAATTGTCCATTCCACTCCAAACTCATGTTGATCAGTTATCCTACGGTGAATTACACTAACATACAAATCTGAACAAATATTCCTTAGTTGAATAAACTTAATCCCAGTTGATAACAAAATCTCGGTTCATAATATACAGTAATTTTATAACATACGATAATCACCCCCCCAGTTTCTTTCAAGAAACAAACAAAAACACAAATAACTCAATATTTTTTCTCAACTGGATCTCTTTTCGTGCATGACTCTAAACTTAAATGTTCAAAGCTTCCTGTGGAGAGGCTGGGGTTCATGGACAGATTCAAATCGTCAGTGGTCAAAAAACCTAATTTTGACATTACATTCTTCCAAATTACTTCTCCCACTTCATTTTATTTATTCACACCCAGGGGACCCTCTGGAATGATCCACATCATCTCCGAGAGGTTGGACAGTCCTTACAGGCACTGACGGATCAGAGTTACACAAACAGAACTTCTCATAGTCTGCTGTTTTTTGCTGCTTCACCGTACCTCGTACGCAGCTCCATCGACTCTGACCCTAGGCATGCCACGTCATCAAATACTTTGCAGTGAGTGAAAATATTCTGAGGTTACCGTAATCTGACCCTCAGGTTCTGATCCAGACCTCCACCCCACAGAAAATCCATGAATCTCCATTCGTCCCTGTCAGATGTAAAAAAGCAAACAAACAAAAAAAATGGAAAGAGTTAAAACACAGTTCCAACTTGAATGCTTCTCATAGCTTCAAAAAGATAACTCAAGAGTAAAACTTTTCCTTCAGTGTATCTTAATACTTCTCCATATTTAAACGGTAAAATAAACGCTTTCATGGCCAAAATATATCATAGTTTGCCAATCAAGTGTCAATCTCATCTGATAATATGATGCCAAACATTGTGTAATGTTTTTCTTTGAGCCAGTGGATTTCAGTTCTTGTATGGAGTCGGGTTTAAAAGATGTACTGTACTCAGTTCTTAGATAGGACAGTTAAGGCGTTGTTTCCGAAACGTAGACCTTGATGTCTTGGTCATCTTGCTGGGTTTAAAAGTTTCACTCATATAGTGTGGAGGTGTGTGTGTGTGTGTGTGTGTGTGTGTGTGTGTGTGTGTGTGTGTGTGTGTGTGTGTGTGTGTGGGGGGGGGTCAGTCTGTTTCTCAACATCCCTCAACGTAGCGTGTAAAAATAAAATAAACGTTTTTCTCAAAGCATATCCTGTCCAAACCTCACACTTCCTAAATGCTTCAATGAGGGATGACGGTTTTCAGCATTGTCTGTAACTCTCTCAAAATTTTTTTAAAAATACAACCTGGTCCTCATCTCTCCCTTCTGACAACCAGAGAACAGTACTGAAAAATAAAAATGCAACAATCTTGACAGATTAATAATAATAATAATAATAATAATGTCCTTTTCTGTCATCTGTGTATGTTTCCCATACACAGACGAAATTCGTCTCTGCATTTAACCCAACCACCACCAGGTGGTGCAGTGAGCAGCCATAGAAAGCGCCCGGGGAGCTGGAGAATTAGGTGTGCACTTATAGACACCCCAAGGTGTGTAGTGGCCGGGGCGCGAACCCGCGTCCTTCGGGTCCCAAGTCAGAAGCCCTGCCACTACACCATCTTGGCTCCTAATAATGCATGATAAGAAAGGAAAACACAGAATTCTCAAAATAAATAAAATTAAAAAAGTAAATAGTTCTGCCTGTACTTTAAGTTTTAAGTAAATTTTCTTCCAAACTTAAAAGTGGATTGACCGTTCGTCATCTTATATAACTTTTTGGTGCGGGTCTCATTCTGTGATAACTTGGTGTAGTACCATCTTTGACCACTAAGGTTCATGGCGCACTTCTTTGGTTGGAAACGGGAAATGAAGCAACTTCCTGTTTGGGTCTTGTCAGTCCAACCAAATCAAAACCATCTCTTTTGACCTTGTTCCACAAACACAAAGCAGAAAAATTAAGTTTCAAAGCTCATCTCAACTTTAACTTTTTACACACACGAATGTTTACGAGTATCTTCATCGTAACTAACCATTTTCAGGCGAACATTTTGGTCATGCTAGCATGTAGCACGCTAACTGCTAACGCTAACCAAGTTGTAACTTCGGCCTAGCAGATTGATCTGAAACTTTCAGCATTCAATGTTCTACACCAGTGTTTTTCAACCAGTGTGCCGCGGAACACCAGTGTGCCGCGAGAGATCGTCTGGTGTGCCGTGAAAAATTAGTAAATTATGAATTTTTTATTAACTGGTGTAATTTCCTTACCGCGCGATAGGTGGCAGTATAGAGCATAGCGTCGCACATTAAAACAAGAGAAGTAGCGGCACATGAACGTGACGTGAGCAGTGAGCAAAACAAACCAACAGCAAGGATCTTCTCAAACAAACAGCGATGGAAAACTTTTTCAAAAGAAAAAATACTAAATCCGGTCTGGTCCCTGGACAAAATTCGGACCCAGATGAAGGCCCAAGTGGAAATCAGAAGGCAGAAACCGTGAACGTGAGACTGTACAGTAAGGCTTACATCTCTTTTGGATTTACTTTTAGCTATTTTGACATTGCTCCCATTTTCCACAACATATCTGTGCAAAGTGAGCTTCTCCAGCCTAACTGCCATGAAAACTAAAAACAGAGAGACTGAGAGCTGTTGAGGAAGAGCTTTGTGTGTGTGTTTTCTTAATTTGTGCCAGAATATCAGCTTTGTGTTCATCCAAACAGGCACAGGTTTCACACTAAGTGAGTAAAATGTAGAGAGAATGGTAGCACTGTTCAGGTGTATTTGAAGGCATGTTAGGTGCAATTTCATCCTCTTTAATTTTAAGACCACATTGTTGTGGCACTGTTCAGGTGTATTTGAAGGCATGTTAGGTGCAATTTCATCCTCTTTAATTTTAAGACCACATTGTTGTGGCACTGTTCAGGTGTATTTGAAGGCATGTTAGGTGCAATTTCATCCTCTTTAATTTTAAGACCACATTGGTGTAGCACTGTTCAGGTTTATTTGAAGGCATGTTAAGTGCAATTTCATCCTCTTTAATTTTAAGACCACATTGGTGTAGCACTGTTCAGGTTTATTTGAAGGCATGTTAAGTGCAATTTCATCCTCTTTAATTTTAAGACCACATTGTTGTGGCACTGTTCAGGTTTATTTGAAGGCATGTTAAGTGCAATTTCATCCTCTTTAATTTTAAGAACACATTGTTGTGGTACTGTTCAGGTTTATTTCAAGGCATGTTAAGTGCAATTTCATGTTAAGTGCACCTTGAAATAAGAAATATAAAACATGATAAAAATATATTTTTGTGTTCATTTCATTCCTATTCAAGACACTTTGATAAGAATGACTATATATTTAATGTAGGCGGATACAGTGTATCTATGTTTACAATTTTGGTTGGTGGTGTGCCTCGGGATTTTTTCAATGAAAACACTGTGCCTTGGCTCAAAAAAGGTTGAAAAACACTGTTCTACACCACAGATATATCCTTAAACAACCATAATTTTTTTCTATAAATTCTGCAATAAATTATTTTAATCAGGCATGGGGTCCTCAGAACAAGTTTTTCACACAAGACGGCCGAAAGGCCCGTCTTCTCCCTCGCCTGATCAGAAAAAAAGATAATAAAATCCACATCCATGCACCATTTGATATTTGTTTGAAAGTTATCTTTTATCAACAAAGTTTGATCAGTACTTAAAATGTTCCTCATGTATTTATTCATTTATCAACCCCTAAGAATGAGATTTCCTGCTCAACAAATGCTAATTTCTTTACAAAGTTTAACAACTTTCACCACAGAAATTAATGTCAACAGCTATTTCAAATTAGTTTAACTGTAGTTGACTATATTTACATTTTCAACTCTAACTTCACCACTTGCTTCTGCCGAGAACGGACGCTCCCCCTCCCACGCCGCTTTGCTTTGCTGCTCTATCTGTCTGTGAAACTGCTTCTGAACCTCTCTTGCATATCTTCCGAACAAAAAGCTATGAACTTCTTTGGCCAGTTGGTCCCTCTACACAGTTTGATAACATTTCTTCAAAGAGAAGACAGGCTGTGTGTGTGTGTGTGTGTGTGTGTGTGTGTGTGTGTGTGTGTGTGTGTATATATATATATATATANTTGTTTATGTTTATGTTTATTAAATTTGTTCATTTTTTTACAAAAGAAATACAATACAAGACAATCCCATCAATGATACGTACACAATGTAAAAAAATGAAAGGTAGCAGAAAGAAGAATAAATCTTATTATATCTGCCCCTTTTTTCAAACAATCAGATTAAACAATAATAATCTTTCACCAGCAGTACAAAATGACTAACTCTTTCTAATTTTCTAATACTAATACATAACTAATAATTGATACAATACACATTATGCTAATTCATATATATTTTTTCAACAAATTCCTTTTGATCATTTTCTTAAATGTAAACATTGACTTGGCATTTTTAACTACATTCTCCAAGCCATTCCATAATCTAATTCCCTGGATTGAGGTAGAACGTCCCTTCAAGCTAGTTCTGAATTGTGGTTTTACAAACATCTCTGTCCCCTTAAGATTATAACAACTTTGTCTTTTAACAAAATTCATTTGGATATTTAAAGGTAAATCGTTATTTTGAGCCCTATACATAATTGATAAAATATTATAATCAACCAAATCATGGAATTTCAATAATTTCAGTTGATAAAATAATGTACTGGATGGATATATATATATATATATATATATAATATATATATACTGTATATATATACTGTATATACTGTATATATATATATACTGTATATATGTGTGTGTATATATACCTTTTCTTTGAAATACCAGATCTCCCACAAAGCCCTTCCCTTCATGACAGCCTGTTGTGCCTTTTCTTGACACAAAACACTGTACAAAATACAGTGGGGTTCCCCGAACCCTCTGGTAAAAGTCAGCACGCAAACTACGGCTGCCAGATCGAGGTCCCTCCGTGACCTCCCTTTGCAGACATAATTCTCAAACAAACAAACAAATAGGCCTAGCATCCACTCGAGACTCCTGGTCTCCCTAAAACAATAAGTCAGAGTCAGAGAGTCAGAGTCAGAGAGTCTTTATTGTCATTTGCACCGCATGTGGTACATGTGATGAAAACGAGATTATGTACACGGGGTCCCAGTTACATCCAACAACAAATGCAAGAGAAAAACAGTAATAACATCTAGAATTAACTAAGAAAAACATCAACTAGTAATACACTAAGCCCTAATATAGTGGAAAAACATCATTATAAACAGCAGCACGAACATGAGTCTGTATGAGCAGATGGTCACAGATGAACACAGCAACAAGAAAACAGATCAGCATCAGCATGATGTGATATTTTGCAGTGTTTATTTTTATTTTATTTTTATTTATTCATGAGTCTAACAGCCTCAGGGTAGAAGCTGTTCCTCAGTCTAGTGGTTCTACATTTGATGCTCCTCAACCTCCGTCCTGAGGGGAGTGGGGCAAAGAGTGAGTGTGCTGGGTGAGTGAGGTCTTTCATGATGCAGGTGGCTCTTTTCCTGCATCTGGAGGTGTAAATGTCTGTGATGGTGGGGAGACTGACTCCGACAGACCTCTGTGCAGCCTTCACCACTCTCTGTAGAGCTTTCCTCTCTTCAACTGTGCAGCCTCCATGCCACACGTTGATGCTGGAGCACAGGACGCTTTCCACTGCACACCTGTAGAAGGAGGTGAGAACTGGGCTGCTCAGACCAGCTCGTCTCAGTCGTCTGAGGAAGTAGAGTCTCTGATGACCTTTCTTGATCAGGCTGGTGGTGTTGTTGCTCCAGCTGAGGTTATCATTCAAGTGTACACCCAAGTATTTGTAGCTGGAGACCACTTCCACTGCAGATCCACCTATTTTCAGTGGGGCGTGGGTGTGTTTGTTCCTTCTGAAGTCCACAATCATCTCCTTTGTCTTCTTCACATTCATGTGAAGATTATTCTCTTTGCACCAGCTCTCCAGGTGTTCCACCTCCTGTCTGTAGCTGGACTCATCATTGTTTGTGATGCATCCCACCACCGCTGTATCATCTGCAAACTTAACAACTCATCATTGTTTGTGATGCATCCCACCACCGCTGTATCATCTGCAAACTTAACAATATGACAGCCTGGAAGTGTGGCTGTACAATCATATGTGAGCAGAGTGAACAGAAGGGGGCTCAGCACACATCCTTGAGGAGAGCCAGTGCTGAGGGTTATGGTGGAGGAGGAGAAGTTGTGAATCTTCACGGACTGTGGTCTGTCTGTTAAGAAGTCTAGTACCCAGTTACAAATGGAGGGGCTTAGTCCAAGTGTAGATAGTTTGTCTATCAGAGTTTGGGGGATCATGGTGTTGAAGGCAGATGTGAAGTCCACAAAGAGCAGACGCACGTATGAGTCCTTCTGATCCAGGTGGGTGAGAGCAGTGTGGACCACGGAAGAGATGGCGTCCTCTGTTGATCGGTTCTCGCGGTATGCATATTGATGAGGGTCCTCGTTGATGTTGACGGTTGTCTTGATGTGGGACATGACCAGTTTCTCAAAACATTTAGCGACTATCGGGGTGAGGGCCACCGGTCTATAGTCATTCAGACCAGTCACTGTGGAGCTCTTTGGGACTGGGATGATGGTCGCGGTCTTCAGGCAGGTGGGAACTGACTCCAGTGCAAGTGAGGTGGTGAAGATGTCAGCCAGCACCTCACAGAGCTGGTCCGCACATTCCTTCAGAACTTTCCCTGGGAAGTTGTCTGGTCCGGTTGTTCAATAAATTGTTGAACCAAAACACGCTAGGATCACAAATCCTCCCCAACGTCCAATCAACAATGTTTAGGATCACAGATCCTTCAAAAATGATAAGTAACATAATCTTACCTCCTCCTGCATGCTGTGTTCGTTTCCTCGTCAATGTCTCAGATCCCACAGTACCGGTAAGCAAACTGGCCCCAAAGCAATTCAAGCCTTAGAACTTTCAAAAAGGGAGATCTCCCTCACGCACGATTTCAGCTCTTCCTGGTGGATCTAAGATAAAATGTTGAAGATAGCTCTCAAAGGACCAAAAATCTTAGGATAATATTTAATTATCCATTCAATAACTCAGTCCTGGCATCCGGCGAGTGAACGCTGGCGCATCATGGCTGCCGCTGCTTGTCATGCTTTTTTCTTGTTTTATTCAATCCTTCCTGCTTTTTTACCGATCTTTATCTGGGCATTTCTACACTAAGCCTCTGACTCGTCTCATCAACCATGCGGTTAATTTAATTCAACACTTGCTCTTCTCAAGGGTGGACGTCTCCTCTCGGTCTCTGCTTTGCTTTTGCTTTGTCTTGTCTGTGAAACTGTCTGAGAGCCTCTCTTCTACAAAATCTTCCGAATCATAACTATGGACTTCAATTTGGTCAGTTGGTCCCTCAACACAACTGATAAAATTGCTTTAAAAAGAAGACAGGCTGTAGGCGAGCCGATTTGCCCTGTTGGCATGCACACAGCTGGATATCTCATCCACTTGGAAGACTTGATGATGTGTCTATCTCTGCTGTCATCTGTGGATCTTAAGGACACATATTTAATTGGATTTATGATAACTGGTTCCTGCTTTTTGGATTCGGCTGGTTCCTGGTCTATCAACACACAAGGAAGACATCTGCAGCAAATCTGGACCTGGTCAGGTTGCATACCTTACATGATGGTTTGGTTCATGTCTCGAGAATCCAGACTTTTGGCTGAATGGATTAGATCTCAGGGATTTTCTAAGGCACATACCATTGGTATGGTCATTTTAATTTGGACATTTCAGAAACGAGTGGACAGACACAGACTGAAGGTAGATGTCATTAAAGTTCTGGCTGTCCCCAAAACAATTGTGTTTATGCTCTCACCCCTCCCAAACGCTGACGAATTCCATGGACTTTCAGAGGAGCCCAGCTGAATAAACATTCTGTCATCATTTCAGGATTCTGGATTCACCTCTGGCTGTCCTCAGCAGCCCCCTTCCCCCCCATGAGTGTGTACAGATCTCCAAAGGGAACTACTGTATATGAACCGAGTGATTCTATCTGAACTCTGCAGTGCCTCTATGGGCTGACTTGCTCACTGCCTTTGAGTCCCCTCCCCACCCTCTGCGTAATGTCGGCGTCATTATGTACTTGTGTACAAGATTTTTTTCATTACCACATTTTTGACCTTCAAGCAGAGGTAAAAAATATGTTAGGAATTTTTTTGTCTCCAAACCCTATGTGTCATTTTTGACCACTCTTATCAGAGTCAGAGAGTCTTTATTGTCATTTGCACCGCATGTGGTACATGTGATGAAAACGAGATTATGTACACAGGGTCCCAGTTACATCCAACAACAAATGCAAGACCCCTTATGATGAGTAAAATAAATGGACAAAATGTTCCCTCGCCGGGACGCGGGTCACCGGGGCCCCACTCTGGAGCCAGGCCCGGAGGTGGGCACGTTGGCGAGCGCCTGGTGGCCGGGCTTTCACCCATGGAGCTCGGCCGGGCACAGCCCGAAGAGGAGACGTGGGTCCCCCTTCCCATGGGCTCACCACCTATGGGAGGGGCCAAAGGGGTCGGGTGCAATGTGGGATGGGTGGTGGCCGAGGGCGGGGACCCTGGCGGTCTGATCCTCGGCTACAGAAGCTGGCCATTGGGACATGGAATGTCACCTCTCTGGTGGGGAAGGAGCCTGAGCTAGTGTGTGAGGTTGAGAGGTTCCGGCTAGAAATAGTCGGACTCACCTCAACGCATGGCTCTGGCTCTGGAACCAGTTTCCTTGAGAGGGGTTGGACACTCTTCCACTCTGGAGTTGCCCCTGGTGAGAGGCGCCGAGCAGGAGTGGGCATACTTGTTGCCCCCCATCTTGGTGCCTGTACGTTGGGGTTCACCCCGGTGAACGAGAGGGTAGCCTCCCTTCGCCTACGTGTGGGGGGACGGGCTCTGACTGTTGTTTGTGCCTATGCGCCAAACGGCAGCGCAGATTACCCACCCTTTTTGGAGTCCTTGGAGGGGGTATTGGAGAGTGCGCCTCCTGGGGACTCCCTTGTTCTGCTGGGGGACTTCAACGTTCATTCATTCATTCAACCTTTATTTAGTCAGGTAAATCTTTTGAACCTCATGGGCTCATTTACGAAAGCGACCTGCTAAAACTAAAGAACAATGAACAGCAATGGTAGAATTTCCTTAAACAATAAACAAACAAACAAACAATAAACAATAGAAAACAAAAGAGAGGGAAAAAAAAAAAATTTTTTTTTTTTTTTTTTTTAACAAAGTATCAAAAAACTAGCAAAACATTATAAGGTAAACGTATAGAATCAAAGACAGGAACAAATCTGCATTGGTTTTTGCCAGGATTCCAACAGATTCTGAAAACCATTTAGAGAAGTCAAGTTTGAGAGCTTCAGATCTTTTTGTAAGATATTCCAGGAAGCTGGAGCGGAATAGGAGAAGGCCCTTTTTCCAAGTTCAGTCCTCACTGACGGAACACTGCAGGTAATCATGTCCTGAGAGCGCACACTGTAGCTGCAATCACGCAAAGACATGTAGGAGGAGATGTATGAGGGCAGCAGACCAAGAAGTGATTTAAAGATGAAAATGTACCAGTGGAAGAGTCTGCGTGAGGTTAATGATGTCCAGTTAACCAGTGAATACAGGGTGCAGTGGTGGGTACGATAATCACAACCAGTTATGAATCTTAGTGCACCATGATAGACAACATCCAACATCCGCAGGGTGCTTGTAGGAGCATTCATGTAGAGAATGTCACCGTAATCAATGGAGGGAAGGAAAGTCACAGATACAAGGCGTTTCCTAACATTCAGTGATAGACATGATCTGTTTCTGAAAAAGAAACCCAGTTTAACTTTCAGTTTCTTCACTAGGTTTTCCACGTGGAGTTTAAAAGAGAGATGTGAATCGATCAGGATACCCAGATATTTATAGGAATCAACAAACTCAATAGGGACACCATTTGAAGATAAAATCAGAGGAAGAACTGCTGGGACCGACTTCCTATTTGAAAAAAACATCCCTTTTGTTTTATCAGCATTTAGGACAAGTTTGAGACGGAACAAATCTGACTGGATGAAGTCAAAAGCGGATTGCAGTAACTGGAAAGCCTTAGCTACTGTTTTAGCTCTGCAATAAACAACTGTATCATCAGCATAGAAATGTAAGGATGCATCAGGGATGCAGTGACCTACATTAGCTATGTAGATTGTAAAGAGAGTGGGTCCTAAAACTGAGCCTTGTGGTACACCATTTTTAACTGTTAAATAGCTGGAAGAAGTACCGTTATGTTGAACACATTGCCTCCGATTGGAAAGATAGTTAGAAAACCAACCGATGGTGTGATCAGAGAAACCGATTTCTGAGAGCTTATGACACAGGATGTTATGATCCACAGTGTCAAAAGCTTTAGACAGGTCTAAGAAAAGTGCAGCACAATAGTCCTTAGCATCCAATGCTTCAACAACATCATTCAGAACCTTCAGAGAAGCAGTTGTTGTGCTGTGTTTTTTCCTGAAACCAGATTGATGAAGAGGTAAGATGTTAAATGAGTCCAGATAATTTTTGATCTGAGAGTTTATCAGTTTTTCTTGAACCTTGGCTAAGATGCAGAGTTTAGAGATCGGTCGATAATTGTTCAGTGAGGTGGGGTCACCTCCCTTCAGCAAAGGAAGAACAAAGGCTGTTTTCCAAGCATCCGGAATGGTGTTTTGGCTTATGGACAGATTAAAGATGTGGGTCACAGGGACTGTGATGATATGAGCAGCCAGCCTTAAGAAATAAGGTGGAAGTTCATCTGGACCTGCAGATTTTTTAGGATCAAGATCATTTAACAGTTTATTTACCTCACTGACTGAGAACGGAGAAAAAGAGAAGGTGTGATTAACAGATGGTTGACTTGTAGGAGGGATTTGAATTGTAGAAGTTTGATTATTAGATAAAGTGGCTGATTTTCCGTTTGTAACTGTGTCAAATAATGAACTAGAAGCAACAAAATGTTTATTGAAACAGTTCAGGATCTCGTGCTTATTTGACACAGGAACAGAGTCAACAAGAAATTGTGATGGGAGGTCAGATGATTGGGGGGTGCCTGAGAGAGATTTGATGGTTTTCCAGAATTTTTTAGGATCGTTTAGATTTTTGGAGGTCTGAGATAAGAAGTAGTTACGTTTAGCGGCTTTGATGGCAGTTGTGCATTTATTCCTTAGCTGCCGAAATTTCAACCAATCAGTGTCTGAGTGTGATTTTCTTGCTGCGGCCCAAAGATGATCTCTCCAGTGCAGGAGATCAGCTAGTTCAGGAGTAAACCAGGGGCTGTCACGGCTCTTTATCCTGAACTGCCGGAAAGGTGCGTGTTTGTTTACAAAGTAAATGAAACTATCATGAAAATCGTTCCAAGCGGTGTTCACGTCATTGATTTGTAGGATACGTTGCCAATCAAAGAGGGATAGATCCCAAAGGAATGACTGTTCACTGAAACGTTTCAAATCCCTTTTTTTAATTATTCTGGGCTTAGCAGGTGGAAGTTTAGTTGATCTAAGAGCTGCTATTACGGAATGATCACTCAAAACGTTAGCAAATACACCTATACCAGGAAATTTGTGAGGTGCATTTGTGAAAAACAGATCTAAGGTGGAAGATTTTTCGGGACATTTTATGTTTGGTCTGGTAGGAGAATCGATAAGTTGTGTTAGATTGAGAGATAGGCAACATTCCTTGAATTTATCACAGAGGGGGGTCGACTTATTCCAATCAATGTTGAAATCTCCAGCCAAAACAATCTCATTGTGTTTTAAATTTCCTATGAATTCAGTCAGGGAGGACAAAGCTTCAGGTGTTGCGGAGGGGGGACGATAACAACCAACAACAGTTAAGGGCTGACCTCCTTTCAAAGTGATGTTCACAGCTAAAGCCTCAAACTGGTTTGCGATTGTTTTTTTAGATGCAATCCTGGCAGCCAAAGAATCTCTGATGTAAATAGCGACTCCACCTCCCTTTTTATTACGATCACAACGATAGATCTTAAATTCATTGATTGCCAGGTCATTTTTCAAAACAGATTTTTTGAGCCAAGTTTCAGAGATAACGATCACATCTGCCCCAGAAGAAGTGATTAGGATTTTCAATTCATCAAGTTTTTTTAGAAGGCTACGAGCGTTTACATGCAGAAAACGGAGACCTGAAATATTTTTAAACTCATCAGGTGTACAGTAGTTAGTGGTTGGCCCTGGGTTGGGCTGAATCCCTGAGATCAATAACAACATTAATATCAGACATTTACATGACTTCTTTGTCAGTGATGTGTAATTACAGGAGTTAACAGTGTGACATTTTGCCCCCATAATTGAACCATGTGAAACATTAATGAAGACACGATCATTCAGAGCCCAAAAACAATGAAAGTCGCAATGATGGGCAGATCCAGATGAGTTGATAAGATTCAGTGATTCCAGATAGTCTGAGAACTGAAAATAGTGACAATAATATGAATGATGCAGAAAAGTCTCTGACCATAAAGCGTCACAAATTAAGTGTGCAAACAGTTCCTTTGAGGAGGCCCAACTACAGGGGGTCCAGCCCCCCTGTGAATATGAATGGATGTGGTCCTGGTTAACACAAGCTGGATCCAGAATCAACGGGTAGAAACAAGCAATTTGCAGCAAACAGCAGAGTGTGATGCCAGAAATGCCTCTTAAAATTAAGGGCATGATTGTAGCCTGTATCAGGACAGCAAAGGGACAACAGCGTGAACAGCACCAAACAACAGCAACAGCAGCTCCTGATCCTTAGCGGCGCACGATTCTCTCCGCCAGTCTGATCCACAAATAGCTCCCCAACAGTGTGGAACAGGCACCAAACAGCGACGATCCAGATCCTCCGCGCTTCACTTTCTGCTAGTCTGATCCACAAACAGCTCTCGTTCACGTTCACGTGGGCAATGACAGTGAGACCTGGAGGGGTGTGGTTGGGATGAACGGCCCTCCTGATCTGAACCCGAGTGGTGTTTTGTTGTTGGACTTCTGTGCTCGTCATGGATTGTCCATAACGAACACCATGTTCAGGCATAAGGGTGTACATATGTGCTCTTGGCACCAGGACACCCTAGGTCGCAGTTCGATGATCGACTTTGTTGTCGTCTCATCTGATCTGCGGCCGCATGTCCTGGACACTCGGGTGAAGAGAGGGGCGGAGCTGTCAACTGACCACTACCTGGTGGTGAGTTGGCTCCGATGGTGGGGGAGGATGCCGGTCAGACCTGGCAGACCCAAACGTATTGTGAGGGTCTGCTGGGAACGTCTGGCAGAGTCTCCCGTAAGACGGAGCTTTAACTCCCACCTCCGGGAGAGCTTTGAACACGTTCCGAGGGAGGCGGGGGACATTGAGTCCGAGTGGGCCATGTTCCGCGCCTCTATTGTCGAGGCAGCTTATCAGAGTTGTGGCCGCAAGGTTGTTGGTGCCTGTCGTGGTGGCAACCCTCGAACCCGGTGGTGGACACCGGCGGTGAGGGATGCTGTCAGGCTGAAGAAGGAGTCCTATTGGGCCTTTTTGGCCTGTGGGACCCCGGAAGCAGCAGATAGGTACCGACAGTCCAAGCGGCATGCGGCTCGGGTGGTTGCTGAGGCAAAAACTCGGGCGTGGGAGGAGTTCGGAGAGGCCATGGAGAATGACTTCCGTACGGCTTCGAGGCGATTCTGGTCCACCATCCGGCGTCTCAGGGGGGGAAAGCGGTACGCGACCAACACCATTTATGGTGGGGATGGCGTGCTGTTGACCTCAACTCGGGATGTTGTGAGTCGGTGGGCGGAGTACTTCGAAGACCTCCTCAATCCTACTGGCACGTCTTCCACTGAGGAAGCGGAGCCTGGGGACTTTGGGTCGGGCTCTCCAATCTCTGGAGCTGAGGTCACCGAGGTGGTTAAAAAGCTCCGCGGTGGCAGGGCTCCAGGGGTGGATGAGATTCGCCCTGAGTTCCTTAGGGCTCTGGATGTTGTGGGGTTGTGTTGGCTTACGCGACTCTGCAATATTGCGTGGACATCGGGGGCAGTTCCCTTGGATTGGCAGACTGGGGTGGTGGTTCCCCTATTCAAAAAGGGGGACCGTAGGGTGTGTTCCAACTATAGGGGGATCACACTCTTAAGCCTCCCTGGTAAGGTCTATTCAGGGGTTCTGGAGAGGAGGGTCCGTCGGATAGTCGAACCTCGGATTCAGGAGGAGCAGTGTGGTTTTCGTGCTGGTCGTGGAACACTGGACCAGCTCTACACCCTCAGCAGGGTCCTGGAGGGCGCGTGGGAGTTTGCCCAACCAGTTTACATGTGCTTTGTGGACTTGGAAAAGGCATTCGACCGCGTCCCTCGGGGGGTTCTGTGGGGGGTACTCCGGGAGTATGGGGTACCAGGCCCATTGATATGGGCTGTTAGGTCCCTGTACGACCGGTGTCAGAGCTTGGTCCGCATTGCCGGCAGTAAGTCAGGCTCGTTTCCAGTGAGAGTTGGACTCCGCCAAGGTTGCCCTTTGTCACCGATTCTGTTCATAACTTTTATGGACAGAATTTCTAGGCGCAGCCAAGGTGTTGAGAGGATCCGTTTTGGTGGCCTTAGAATCGCTTCTCTGTTTTTTGCAGATGATGTGGTCCTATTGGCTTCATCAGATCGTGATCTACAGCTTTCGCTGGAGCGGTTTGCAGCCGAGTGTGATGCGGCCGGGATGAGGATCAGTTCCTCCAAATCCGAGGCCATGGTCTTGAGCCGGAAAAGGGTAGCATGCCCTCTCCGGGTCGGGGAGGAGGTCCTGCCCCAAGTGGAGGAGTTTAAGTATCTCGGGTCTTGTTCACGAATGAGGGAAAACTGGAGCGTGAGATCGATAGGCGGATAGGTGCAGCATCCGCAGTGAAGCGGGCGCTGTACCGGTCTGTCGTGGTGAAGAGAGAGCTGAGTCGAAAGGCAAAGCTCTCAATTTACCGATCGATCTACGTTCCCACCCTCATCTATGGTCATGAGCTTTGGGTTGTGACCGAAAGAACGAGATCTCGGATACAAGCGGCTGAAATGAGTTTTCTCCGCAGGGTGTCTGGACTCTCCCTTAGAGATAGGGTGAGAAGCTCAGTCATCCGGGAGGGACTCGGAGTAGAGCCGCTGCTTCTCCACATCGAGAGGAGCCAGTTGAGGTGGCTCGGGCATCTGGTTAGGATGCCTCCTGGACGCCTCCCTGGGGAGGTGTTCCGGGCATGTCCCACCGGGAGGAGGCCCAGAGGAAGACCCAGGACACGCTGGAGGGACTATGTTTCTCGGCTGGCCTGGGAACGCCTTGGGATTCCCCCAGAGGAGCTGCTCCAAGTGGCTGGGGAGAGGGAAGTCTGGGCCTCCCTACTTAGGCTGCTACCCCCGCGACCCAACCCCGGATAAGCGGACGAAAATGGATGGATGGATGGATGGATGGAACAAATGCAAGAGAAAAACAGTAATAACATCTAGGATTAACTAAGAAAAACATCAACTAGTAATACACTAAGCCCTAATGTAATAGAAAAACATAATTATAAACAGCAGCACGAACACGAGTCTGTATGAGCAGATGGTCACAAATGAACACAGCAACAAGAAAACAGATCAGCATCAGCATGATGTGATATTTCACAGTGTTTATTCTTATTGTTTATTTATTCATGAGTCTAACAGCCTCAGGGTAGAAGCTGTCCCTCAGTCTAGTGGTTCTACATTTGATGCTCCTCAACCTCCGTCCCTGAGGGGAGTGGGACAAAGAGTGAGTGTGCTGGGTGAGTGAGGTCTTTCATGATGCAGGTGGCTCTTTTCCTGCATCTGGAGGTGTTGGGGACAAGATGGTGTAGAGGCAGGGGAACCGACTTGGGACCCGAAGGACCCAGGTTCGAACCCCAGTCACGGCATACCTTGTGGTGTCTATGGGCGGCACACCTCACCCCCAAATTGCCCCCCGGATGCTTTCAATAGCTGCCCACTGCCCCACCTGGTGGTGGTTGGGTTAAATGCAGAGACTAATTTTGTCCTGTATGGAAACATACACAGATGACAAATGTGTCATTATTATTATTATTATTAAATGTCTGTGATGGTGGGGAGACTGACTCCAACATCTTCTGTGCAGCCTTCACCACTCTCTGTAGAGTTTTCCTCTCTGCAACTGTGCAGCCTCCATTTCACACATTGATGCTGGAGCACAGGATGCTCTCCACTGCACACCTGTAGAAGGAGGTGAGGACCTTTTATTGTCTGTCCAACAGATCTCACTTGTAAATGAGTCTTCGAGGCTCAATGTGACTTATCTGTTTAAATAAAGGTTGAGTGGAAAATTTACCTGCTGCCTGCTCTGGTTTGGACTCTCCAGCTGATCATCCACCACCACCCAGTGTTTGGCCTTCTCCATTACTCAGCCGTCGAGCACCTTCGCCTTCATTTCAAACCGGTTGTCCCACCTGTGCTTCCTCCTCAGGACATTCCTTCCATCCTCGTCAGAATACATTCACCATGGCTCCCGCCGTAGACTCAACTCTGACAAGGCTAATCCCATAAACTCCATCTGGTCTGACTCTCGCTTTTATACATGCCGCAATGCTCAGGCCGTTAACAGTAGCAGCATGTTAGCCAGCCTAGCTCGGTCAGCTAATGCTCCAGTCGCTACCAACTCCTCCTCTGTAAAGTTTGGACTTCTGAACGTTGGCTCTCTCATAGGCAAAGGTCAGCTTATTCCGGATCTAATATCTGACTGCAAGATAGATTTTGTCTGTCTAACAGAAACGTGTCAACAATAAAATTGCAGTTTTCACTTGAATGAGTCTACCCCACCAGGGTTTGTTTACATCGCGAAATCCCGCGAGTCCAGCTGCGGAGGAGGTCTCACGATAATTCACCACGAGAACTGGAAGGTCACGCCGGTTCACACACCTCCCTCCCCCTCCTTTGAGCACACTGTGTGTCTACACTCTGGCCCCACCCCCTCCGTTGTTGCCACTTTCTACCACCTGCCAAAAGTTAACAACTCTTTTATAAATGACTTTGCTGCTGTAATCGCCCATCTCTCAGCTCTTTTACCCATTATTATTCTACTTGGAGACTTAAACATTCATATGGATGAAGACAACAACCCCCTCACCAGAGACTTCACATCCTGCCTCGACAGCTGGGGCTTCCAGCAGTTTATTAACTTTCCAACCCACATAAAGGGCCACACTTTGGACTTACTATGTTGCTCCGGCTTCTCTCCTCTTAACTGTTCTTCTGATGAACTTCATTTTACTGATCGCCTGATGGTTTCATTCAGTGTCAAATCTTAAATTTTCTTCAGAGAAACCTCAATGCACTCTTTCCTTCCGTAATATTAAAGGGGACCACATATAGGTCTTTAAAATTTTTATGTTATCTGTGTGCTATCTTGACAATATTAATTCATTTTAATACACAAAATAATTCTTAGATAATTAATTATACCCTTTTTAATTCTGCCATTTTTAACTTTCGTTTTGAACGACCGGTTTCTGATACAAGTTCTGAAGTCCACGCCCTTCAACGATCTGTTTACGCCCTCTGTAACAGCCAGTATCTGTAATGTGTTGTTGTTTTAAAATTAGCTCTTTTTTTATTACTCATTTGACTTACTGTTAGTGTTAGCTTAAGATAACTTACCGAAACCCGTCTGAGCGCGCCGCAATTTGCTGCTCCTTTTAGCATGAGACCACCCGAATCCGATGCTAATGTTAGCTTGTTCCTCTTCCGGTGTTCGCCAGCTCCGCTCGTTGCACGCAGAGATTTTGGGAGTTATCGCTGTTCCAGTCAAGACACACACAAAGTTCACCAAGTGTCTCCCGTAAATTAATCCGTAAGGAGAAGGTCCTCGCTGCTGCGAGGCTGTACAGTTGAAGCTCCGCTCCATCCGCCAGAAGAGGTTCCCGTTGCCGCCGGTCCCTACGCCGGGGGTCTGCTCGTTTAATTTTTGCCGGCTGTGCGTTGGGAGCGATCGCAAATACACAAAAAATTGAACTAAAACATAAAAATAACAATTATACTTTATTTATAAAGCCATTAAAAAAAAACACAGCTGCAACAAAGTGCTGTACACATGAAATTAAGAACATATAAACAAAAGATGAGATGAAATCATGAAAAACAACAGTCATGTGTTTAATACAGAAGTGGGTTGAGCCTAACCAGGGGTTGCTAGGTGAGGGGCTGGACTCATGTTGGGGAGGGTTGTGGGCAGCACGGTGGCACAACTGGTAGAGCTGCTGCCTCTCAGCGAGAAGGTTGCCGGTTCAAATCCCGGTCCGGGGCCTTTCTGGGTGGAGTTTGCATGTTCTCCCCGTGCATGCGTGGGTTTCCTCCGGGTACTCCGGTTTCCTCCCACAGACCAAAAAACATGCTTGTTAGGCTGATTGGTGACTCTAAATTGACCCTAGGTGTGAGTGTGAGAGTGGATGGTTGTTTGGTGTGAGTGAGACAGGTCCCTCTTGTAAATGAGTCCCCGTGACTCAACGAGGCTAGCCTGTATAAATAAAGGTTGAATGAATGAATGAATGAGATTGGCTGCGGTTTGTGACGTCACAAACCGCAGGAAGTGAGAAACGAACCGTTTTTATCACAGACAAATAAATCTACTTGGAGTAAATAAACCACTGGGTGCATTTCTTTGGCCTTAGGACTGTTTTTTATGAAGTACATACCCAAAGTTGAGTAAAAAAAACATTAAAAAGTGAATTTTGCATGTGTGGCCCCCTTTAAGAATATCAACCATGACATTTTTTATCTCATATTAATAATACCTTCTTCACCTTCAATTCTTCTAACCCAGATGACCATGTCACATTCTACAATAACAGCCTTACCCACATCCTTAACTCTGTTGCTCCTTTGTAAACCTGGTCTGTCTCCTTTTCCAACTCTGCACCCTGGTTCACTCCAGAACTCCATTTCCTGAAATCCAAAGGTCGGAGGCTACAGCGTCTCTAAAAAAAAATCTGGTCTCACAATTCACAAGGAACTTTATGCAAACCACCTCATCCATTACAAGAACAGTATTTCTCAATCCAAATCCAGCTACTTTTCTGACATCAGTTCCAATGTTGGCAATTCAAAGACACTGGCCCTCATTCACGAAAATGTTCGTATTTTTATCCTAAATTTCTCCTACTTTTGTTTTTTGTCCTACTAACATGCCACGTCAGATTCAACAAAGTCTTCTATCCTGAGGAAACGTGTGTAAATGGGTTGCGTAAATATGATGAATCCCACCTGTTCTAAACAGCTGTGCGTGCACGCGTAGAGGTTATTTACATAATTCCCACCCCTCAAAACACCATATAAGGCCACGTTTCCTGCCTTCTGACAGCAGGAAGTGTCCATTCATTCAAACTCAAGAAGTAAAAGGAGGAACTTCACGCGTTCGGAGATCTGCTCTCAGTCGCGCTGTGGCTACCCCCCCACCCCCCGCAAGTGTCGGATGGTCAAATATCTTTAATTTTAGTGTACTGTGTTACATTATAGTTTCACTTATTCAGAAGAGCCGTGGCGCACCGCTACCCCCCACCCCCCGCAAGTGTCGGATGTGTTTTTGAACAGAAGCATTTTAAAATGTCTCGAAACTACAGTTAACTTCATATTAATATTGTAGTGCATATGTTTTGTCTCCCGTGGGTCGTACAGTATCAGAAATCAAGAATAAATGGTTTGATCTGAAAATGGCTTCAAACAAACGTCTCGCCGCAGCACGGACAGGAGGTGGTCAAGGAATAGTCTGAGATGGTGGACAATAAATGCCACGCTGCAAGACGCGTGCCAACATGTTTTGCAGCACAAATGGGTCATGCGCGCACCTCCTGGTCAGCGCGCAACCACATTCTGCAGGTTATATTTCGAATCAGATATAATAATCAATTGCTCCGATGGTGTTTGGCACAAGATCAGTCTTAATTCGTACTTGTTCTGCGGCGGTGTATGGGGATTTTATGTACCTGGGTGTTAATATGAGGAGCGGCTTTGATGACCAAGGGGAGCGCACGACTCACTGAAGCCTGCGCGACACACCAGACAAATTAAACTTAAAATTATAATTCTAATTCAAACAGAATAACCTATTGTCAAGAATAATTATGGTGCGTGATTTTTTTAAACCCAAAATATTTTCTAAATAACGAAATATGAAGTTATTCGTGGAGAAGATCCGTCTGGATGACAGCAGACTGACGCTCCTAAATTATACGACAGGTCCGGACCACTCGTAAATTTTGTTCGTATCTGAAAAAAATCGTAGGATACGAAAACATTGTTGAATGCCGCAAATGATCCTAAATCACTCGTACGCACAGTTTAAGAACAAATCTGTGCGTACGAACGGTTCGTGAATGAGGGCCACTGTTCTCTCTCCTTAATGTTCAGTCTCATCTCCTAACTCGTTACCCTCTCACACGGTTTCCACATAATTTTGCAACTCACTGATGTCATATTTCAATGAAAAGATTATTTCAATGAAAAGATTATTTCAATTCATTAACACCTTGGACCAAATACCACCCTCAGCATCTATATTGAACTCCCCCTCATTCCCCACCACTTACTCTGTCTTCTCCCTTCCCTCTGCTGATGACATTACTGACATTATCAGCTAGTCTAAGTCCTCATCCTGTCAACTTGACCCATTTCCCACAGTTCTTGTTAAATCCTGTCCCCCGTCTCTGCTCCCTATCATCACTAACATCATCCACTCCTCCTTAACCTCTGGCATTGTTCCCACAGCTTTCAAATCTGCAGCCCTCACCCCCATCATCAAGAAACAAGGTCTGGACTTGACCAACTTCAGTAATCTTCGTCCGATCTCCAATCTGCCCTTTATTTCCAAGGTACTTGAAAAAGCTGTTGCTAGTCAACTTCACTCTCACCTGTTCAACAATAAAATGTATGAAGAGTTTCAATTTGCTTTTCGCCCCCACCACAGCACCGAAACAGCTCTAATTAAATTTACTAATGACCTTCTTCTTGTTGCTGACTCTGGTCTTCTGTCCATCCTCATTCTACTTGACTAATTCTACACTTGGACTAAGCCCCTCTATTTGTAACTGGGTACTAGACTTCTTAACAAACAGACCACAGTCCGTGAAGATCCACAACTTCTCCTCCTCCACCATAACCCTCAGCACTGGCTCTCCTCAAGGATGTGTGCTGAGCCCCCTTCTGTTCACTCTGCTCACATATGATTGTACAGCCACACTTCCAGGCTGTCATATTGTTAAGTTTGCAGATGATACAGCGGTGGTGGGATGCATCACAAACAATGATGAGTCCAGCTACAGACAGGAGGTGGAACATCTGGAGAGCTGGTGCAAAGAGAATAATCTTCACATGAATGTGAAGAAGACAAAGGAGATGATTGTGGACTTCAGAAGGAACAAACACACCCACGCCCCACTGAAAATAGGTGGGTCTGCAGTGGAAGTGGTCTCCAGCTACAAATACTTGGGTGTACACATGAATGATAACCTCAGCTGGAGCAACAACACCACCAGCCTGATCAAGAAAGGTCATCAGAGACTCTACTTCCTCAGACGGCTGAGACGAGCTGGTCTGAGCAGCCCAGTTCTCACCTCCTTCTACAGGTGTGCAGTGGAGAGCGTCCTGTGCTCCAGCATCAACGTGTGGCATGGAGGCTGCACAGTTGCAGAGAGGAAAGCTCTACAGAGAGTGGTGAAGGCTGCACAGAAGTCTGTTGGAGTCAGTCTCCCCACCATCACAGACATTTACACCTCCAGATGCAGGAAAAGAGCCACCTGCATCATGAAAGACCTCACTCACCCAGCACACTCACTCTTTGCCCCACTCCCCTCAGGACGGAGGTTGAGGAGCATCAAATGTAGAACCACTAGACTGAGGAACAGCTTCTACCCTGAGGCTGTTAGACTCATGAATAAATAAAATTAAGAATAAACACTGCAAAATATCACATTGTGCTGATGCTGATCTGTTTTCTTGTTGCTGTGTTCATCTGTGTTCATCTGTGACCATCTGCTCATACAAACTCATGTTTGTGCTGCTGTTTATTTCCACTATATTAGGCTTAGTGTATTACTAGTTGATGTTTTTCTTAGTTAATTCTAGATGTTATTACTGTTTTTCTCTTGCATTTGTTGTTGGATGTAACTGGGACCCCGTGTACATAATCTCGTTTTCATCACATGTACCACATGCGGTGCAAATGACAATAAAGACTCTCTGACTCTGACTCTCTGACTAAGTTCTGCCTTCGACACCATCTGTCATTCTATCCTCTTCAACAGACTAACCTCCATTTGCATCTCAAGTATTCTGTGCCTCTTTTCCACCGCTCGGCTCGGCTCGGGTTGGATCGGCTCAGATCGGCTCAGTTCGAGTCGGGTCACATCTATATTCTGTTTCCACAGCTGGTTCAAATCTTATCACTCCAGTGTTTCCCCTACATAACCTGCCATGGCGGGGTGGGGGGGGGGACGGACAGAGACACGTCCTGAGCTGCGCAGACGTTGTTGCGGTTTCTTGGGCTTGTTTTGAAAGTAACTTTGCTTGTTTGGGCTTGTTATTATTTGTTCTTTATTATTTGTCTAGAGCAGGGGTCTGCAACCTTTTCGATCCAAAGAGCCATTTCTGCTCCTTTGTTCACTAAATTAAACGTGACCGGAGCCACAACACCTGCTGCAACTGGGATTTTCAACTGGTGGCCCACGGACCACTTTAAGTTTGTTGGAGGACGTTTTTCTGGCCAGCAGGAGTGACTTTATAAAACTAAAAATTTCTAATGATTTTTAACATTTACTGCTATTTTTACATTTTAAGATAAAATAAAAGACAAGATTCTTGTAAAGAAGGAAAAATTTATATAGTTTTGCCCAGTTTCTAAAAACTAAAACGATAAACTATGCAGGCCTATGTGATTTATTTTTTTAACTGTAGAAAAATTAGGTATCCTACTTAAAAGAAATAAAGCATAAAGTGAAAGTATGTTTTACTCCTTGTAATGTAGGAAAACTTCTAAAACTAACCCTTCCAGTTGTTATAAGAACCAATAAAATTCAGTTTTATGTCAGTTTTGGTCAAAGCTTGAAAGAGCCGCTGCAGAGGGACCAAAGAGCCGCATGTGGCTCCTGAGCCGTAGGTTGCAGACCCCTGGTCTAGAGTGACAAGACCACATTAAAATGAGCTCCAATAAGTGGAGGAAATATGGGGGAAAAAAATAAAGAATGGGAGAAAGAGCACACACTTAAAGCATGATTCAGGATAGAGATTAAAGTTTTTTGTTGACTTAGCTTACTATGAGTTTGCTGCTTAATTTTTATTTTATTTTTTAATTTGTACACATCCTTTATGATTGTCTGTTGTTGTCGTTGTCCATTGTTGTCATCACTCTTAGTTTAAAATTCAGGTCTCTCTGGTAAATGAGTCCCAGAGGCTTAATGGGAATAATTTGAATAAATATGCCAAATGTTTTTTTATTTTTTAGAGTGGACATGTTCTTCAAAGTCTTTAGCATAATTTTGCTCTTTATTTGTAATGCCATAATAACTGTATGTTCTATTTCGTGTAGCTCCGCCCTTTAACCACGCCTATTTGGTGTGTCCCTGCGCTTCGCGCCAACATTGAAGACCTTTTAGTCCACGCCCACCTGCTATGGGCCCCACCTATGTCCACTATAAGTTCAAGGTGGACTATAGTTCTGCTCCCGATTTTTCTTCAAACCAACGACGAAGAAAGATGTCTACCTTCATTTAAATACTGCCCAGGATGCCACGGCAAGGGCTTCATCCTGTCCTCCGACCTGCACAAGATGTGCGAGATGTGCAATGGACCGGTGCACGCGCAGCAGGCATTGGAGCCCCATTGCTCCTGCCTTGCGTGCCTCCGTCTGCCGGCGGAGGAGAGGCAGCGCCGAGTGGACCTCTTCACCCTCGGAGTCCAGGAGCAGCACCAGCCGGCGGAGGAAGCAGGTTGGCTAAATGACCTAGCGGCTCAGAGACAGCTAGTGGCGGCGGTCCTCCCTCCGTTGGAGGCTCGGAGCCAGCCTCGCCTTTTCTCCATCCCCAGGAGAGTACTAGCTGCCGTGTCCCGCCCTGTCCTCAGGGAAGCGCGGGACCGGCCCTGTCTCCAATGGGAGCCGAACCATCCGGCGCGCACGTCCCGGACCACGCACCAGTTGGACCGGAACCGTCGCCCTCCATGCCTTCATCAACAGCATCCTCACCAGCACCAGTGGACTCACCTCCCCCCCCGTCTGAGACCCCGGGGGCGCAGGGCAGCCACTCCTCCCTCCTCAGCGTCCTCCCCGAGATCATCAGGTGGGCCGCGGATGTGTGTGGCATGTCGGTGCCTGAAAGCACCACGGCAGCGACGTCCTCGCTCCTGGCGGGAAAGTTCGCACCGAAGCATGGCGGCGCAGCAGAGCCAGTCTGGCCAGACCTTCCGGACGTGATTTCCCTCCTGCAGGGTGCTTTTAAAGACCCCCTCAGGCTGAGGGCACCGGTGGCTTCATCTGCGTCCATCACCAGAGTGCGCGGGCTCACGGCTCAGGACTTTCCGGCAGTGCCGCCGCTCGAACCGAGCCTCTCGGCGGTATTTGGGATCCGTGTGTCCAAGCACGTTGGGAAACGGATTTTTCCACCAGCACCTGGCGACCTGCTTGCTGCAAAAACTCAGGACCGCATTCACCAGTGTGCAGCCCAGATCGGCGCGGCCTCGAACAACATTGCGCTTTTAGCGCTCAGCATCGGGCGGACTTCACCTGACGCCACGGTCGGAGACGCGGTGGACGTCATTACCAACTTATGCGCCGTTCAGGCAATGTGCGTCTCCCGCATCTCTGCATGGGCGACACTCCTCCAGCGGAAGCTGTGGCTGGGACTCTCATCCTCTATCCCAGATGAGCTCAAGAAAGATCTGCTGGGGGGGCCAATATCGAGCAAGGGGCTCTTCGGCGAGCACTACCGCTCGGTCTTTGAGCAGCTGCGTTCCTCTTCAGAGGCGTTGGAGCAGGTTAGAAAGCACACTGCGGCGCCCAGACCAGAACCCCGCTCTGCGCGCGGCCCCATCCGCGTACATGAACAGGGCAGAGGCTTCCGCCAGCAACAGCGCCGCTTTGCACCCACCTCGACCTTCTCGGCGCCGCCACCTCCAGCTCCACCGAGAAGTCACCCTGCTCAGTCCTTCCAGAGGCCTGGGGCGCCTCGGGCCAGGGGCCGTCATCAGCCATGGACTGGCCACCAGGACTTTAAGAGAAGCCATTATAAAAAATGATGGGGCGCAGGAGGTGTGTGCACTGATGGTTTTTTGGGTTTAAATAAAGAATCTGTTGTGAAAAGCAGTGTTTTTCATTTAGACTCGTTACATCCTTCCTGTTCAAGGTATGTGAGCACATCTCCACAAAAGTTATTTGTGCCTGGTACTAAACTACCCAGCGATCCTGCACAAGACGTGAGTATTTGTAAACTTCAAACAACAGGCCGGCTGACAGGTGCAGGCACAGACCTCTCTGTGACCTCCCCAGCCCCGCTTCCCCACTCGAGTGTGGGGGCCAGCTCTTCCAGGTGTCAGCGATCAAAGAGCAGCACATCACACACGAGAGTCAGAGACACCTCAGTTCTCTTAAACCGTGTTAAAAACCATGAGCCTGGCGTTGGATCATTTGATCAGACCAGGACTTTTACGTTTACTCCTCTCAGTCATCCCGAGGTGAGCGCAGACAGCAAATCGTTCAAAAGAAGACGTTTGTCTCGTCTGCCGGGTTCAAACGAAGAACCGAGCAGCAGCTGTGACGCGGTGCTCGGTGAACGCCCCTTTCTCAGAGGGCCTCCCATGGACCAACGCGGACTCTGTCCGCTTGGTGGCGGTCGAGGCCAGATTATCTCTTCTCATGAATCAGGACAGACAAGCAGCACCGCTGTCAGACCACAGTGCAGAGTGGCTCCAGCTTTGCTCGCTAAACAAATGGCTAAAACGAGTAATCTGCCAGGGCTATTCCCTGCAGTTTGCGGGAGCACCACCCAAATTCAACGGGGTGCTACAAACAGAGCTAACCTCCACAGAGCAGGGGTTAGCGCTTCAGTCGGAACTTCAGGAACTATTGACAAAACACGTCATTTCCGGAGTTCCTCCCAACGAAGAGAGGACGGGGTTTTATTCAAAATATTTCCTCGTCCCCAAGAAGTCAGGAGGTTTGAGACCGATTTTAGATTTATCGATTCTCAACAGACACATTATGACTCGATCCTTCCACATGTT